>VMDO01004849.1:0-119218 GCA_007922755.1 Pedetes capensis
AAAGATGAATAGCACTGAAACTTATATGAATACCTAGTTTTCCTCTTACCAAAAACTCTTACTTGTTAAATAGAGTTTGTTGAAATGGAATCTTACATAAGATAGGTATGAAATGAACAGATGTTAATTATATTAAAATGTGTAATTTTCTATAAATATGAAATCCTATACCCTATCAACTTTTTCATTTGAATTTGCTACTTTAATTATACTTTATGTTTGTGTTTTGCAGTATAAGACATATAAGGGGAATCTAACTCGGATGAGAAGCTTTGTGTTTGATGTGCTGAACCTACTCAATGTGGTATGATATTTGTCATATAAGAATGAGTTTCCACATAGGAGCCTGGGGCTTCCCTAAGAGTTCACAACACAGGGCTAACAGAGTCCACAATGCCCTAAGGACAGCAGTTCTGGGAAATTTTAACAGAATAAGAATCGACATAAAAGTAAAATCATATACACTATACCAAAGGTTATTGTTGTTAGGTGCTGTCCAACAGGTCCAACTCATAGTGACCCTATGTACAACAGAATGAAACACTTCCTGACCCTGCCATGCCTGGCACTATGTCAGTGCTTCTCTGCTATTCACAAGATTTTCAATGGCAATTATTTTGAGAGTGGGCTGCCATGGCCTTCTCCCATTTTTGCAGTGCTGGAGATCCAACCCAGGGCCTTAGAGCATGCAATATCTTCTAGAATTTCTGTTTTCAAAGTGGAAATTCATCATTTAGGCTTCCATTCCTTTAAGCATCATGTATGGCCAGCAACAGTTCTACAATACCAAAGGAATCCTGAGCTCTTCATTAAGAAAAATACTCTTTCCACAGATTTATAATACCATAGATATTCAAGTGGTCCTGGTAGGTATGGAAATTTGGTCTGACGGTGATAAGATAAAGGTGGAACCCAACATCGGCACCACATTTAACAATTTCCTGAGGTGGCATCGTTCTAACCTAGGGAAAAAGGGGATCCATGACCATGCTCAGCTCCTCAGGTGAGTGCCTGCTGCTCAGGGCAGGTGTATGAAGACAGAGTGGATAGTTACTCCCAAGGTTGCAAGGCAGGGATTTCCATTCAGTCCTATCTCCCCAGTCAGTTGTAAAGGGCCTAATGGTCTACCATTAGCAACTCATTGAGGAGATATTTAGAAGGTCCTATAAGATCAATAAAATGGGATCTTGAGTGAGACATGAATATCTGTGGTCACTGTAGTGCTATGAGACAGTTGAAGTTGTTCTGGGACCTAAGGAACATAAAAAGGCTAAGGCAACAAGGACAATCTGTAGCATCATTAACAAAAGCTACTGGTTCCAGAGTTAGATTGTGACAGTGTATCTCTACCTTTTATACAGTGGGATTGGCTTCCTCAACGGACGTGTAGGAATGGCAGCCTCGAATTCCTTGTGTTCTCCATCTTCAGTTTCTGTTATTGAGGTTTGTGACTCATACTGTCATACTGGTGGTCTTCACATCTGTGAAGACCAGCATGTTGCTTTGTACAGAGTAAGCCCAATGAACGTTCACTGAATCAATAAAAGGAGAAATGAAACTATGGGTAGATCATTGCACTGAGGATTCTTTGGATTATGAAACACTGGCCCTGCCAGAAGGCTTCACATTTTAATTAGTACTAGGAAGAAGAACAGGAATATGGGGGCAGAAAGGGGATCCAGGTGTCCTCTCTGGCCTGAGACAACTCTAAATTAGTCACATGGTCTCTATGGCCAAAGAGATCAAACAAGGTAGAAAAGTGCATGTTAATGTTTTATGGGGAGGCACTAAGGTCATAGGCATCCTCAGCATGGTTTCTATAGACTTCTGAGTCCACATTATGGCACCCATTAGTACTTTAAATGAAGAATGCAACCAATTTATACATCATTTACTGAAAACAAGTACTTATTAGCTCAACAGACATTTCTTTAGCACTGATGAAATAATTGAATTCATGGTATCCTGCTATTTCAAATGTCCATTTAACATTAGGCAATAAACAATGCCAAGGAAAGGAGCTTAATAACTCAGTTTATCATCTCTCAAGCTATTCTCTTTAGGTACTGCCCATTGACAACAATGGAGAAATAACTAGATAAAATAAGAAGTGACACATATTCTTATGCTTTCTAGGCTAAAAAGAAAAATGTGGCTCTCGTAGGAGTGATGTCCCACGAGTTGGGCCATGTCCTTGGTATGCCGGATGTTCCATACTTCACCACCTGTCCCTCTGGCAGTTGTGTGATGAATCAGTATCTGAGGTAAGATGGTGTTACCCTAAAGGAAATAAATAAATAAGTGTCCTGATTTTAAAGAACTTAGATGCATTGCGCCTGCAGCCTAGCACTGTGGCAACTGATCCCATCAGATCTTGGAAGCTAAGCAGGGTTGTGCCTGGTTAGTACTTAGATGGGAGACCGCCTGGGAGCACCAGATACTGTAGGCTTGGGAGAAGGACCAGGCAACGTACTCCCAAAAATCAATCTGCCATTGAAAACCCTATGAATAGCAGAGAAGCACTGACAATAGTGTTTTGCCTGTTGTACGTACGGTTGTTATGAGTCAGACACCAACTCAATGGCACCTAACAACAACAGATGCATTGAGCATATGTTGGGTGGATATTTTCCCCAAATCCTGTAGAATCCATTTATTCAACCTCCGGTTTCCTTATGCATAGATTTTGCCAAATATCAGGACTCATGCTTTATGATGTTTGATAACCCCATGTGTATGAGACTTGAAAGTAAAAGGGGGACTTTCTGGAGGGGGAGGGAAAAAGTAGAAAAAGGGAGGGAGAAACAAAGGTAGGGTCAGGAGAGGAAGGATAAGAGCAAAGTACACAATCCAATCATTCAAAGGCCATTATGAATTCATTATATTGTATACTAATTAAAAATAAGATTAAAAATAAGATTTCTAAATATGACATGATAGAGTTTGTACATACAGTGTCCATATTATTTTAACTTAAAATTACTTTAAATGATATTAGAGTTTTTAAACTTTAGCCTAAAGTGATAACCATATCTTCACATATCTCAATCATTCATTGGTCAACCTATTTTAATATATTTATTAGTTATGCATCAATACTGGTCACTTTGTAAAGACTTGGGTTAGAAAATTGAATACCTTGTTCCTGAGGAGCTCACAAATAGGAGAAATCTGTCTAGGGAACCTAGGAGCCTGAAATTATTTTCCTTCCCTGAGTCAGTATTATCACCTCTTCTTGTCCATCTTTCAGTGGGAGATAAATAATTGATAGGAAACCACAAAATTCATCACGTTGTTATTTAGGACTGTGCTGAATCTCACAGGAATTTAAATTCTTCCACCTCTGCATCTGGGTCTCTAGGGGAAAAAAATTCAATTAGCATAATATGCATATTCTGCTGTCTATCATATATAATACTGTGATTTGGGATTTCCATTGAATCAAGTAATACAGTGTGATGTTGGATCCTCATATTCTTTTGTCATATGAAACCCACTACCCAGTATATTATGCTATGTCTGAGTATTTTTCTTGTTGTTGTTGTTGTTGTTAAGTGCCGTTGAGTCGAGTCCGACTCATAGCAACCCTCATAGGGTTTTCAATGGCAGATTGTTTCTGGATTGCCTTGGGAGTGGGTTGCCAGGTCCTTCTCCCAATTTTGCAGTGCTGGGAATCGGACTTGGGATCTCAGAGACGGCAGAATGGCGCTCTACCAACTGAGCTAAATCCCAGCCCATTTTTCTTGTTACAGTTCAAAATTCCCGAAGGGTTTCAGTCCATCCTGCCGCTCACATTTTGAAAAATACATGTTATCTCAAAAACCAAAGTGCCTGCTGCAAGCGCCCCTTCCTCAAAATATAATGACAAAACCAGTGTGTGGGAACCGGCTTCTGGAAGTGGGAGAAGACTGTGACTGTGGTTCTCCCAAGGTATGAAGATTAAAATTTTACTAGAAGATTCTCAGGGCAAAGAATTATGTAGTTTTGTTTTTTTCCTTTTCTTTTTTTAAATGATTTTTATGTGAATTCTTTCTAAAGATAAATTTGCCACCAGAGTAAGAAGTAGATTTGCACTTGGATTTTGCTGTCGATTTTAGTCATCTTTCAAATAGTATTTCAAGAGCTAGGAAATGGTCATGACATTATTGTATGAGATTGAATGTAGAGAAGTCAACCACTAACCATAACGAGTCACTTATGATCTTTCAAGGCATATTACTCACAAATTCCTAAAGTATGTAATGTCATAATCATTTATTGAACAGGAACCATCATAGATGTAAAAATGAGGCCCCTCTGCAGAGATAGGTCATTTTTCATCAAGTCAGTGTGTAAACCAGGCATTAGATAACAAAGAAGGAGGAAAAAGGAAAGAAAGTCCCATCAACTTGTAGAAAATAGGTTATTAACATAGAACACCTAAGATAACTACCCTGATTCTTCTAATGTTTGTAAAATTCTAGGTCACCTGTGTACAATAATGAATGTCTCTGATAGATATTCACTAGCAGGTTTCCAAAAGTAACCTCCTTTTAATACAAAGAAGAGCTAATATTTGAAGAAATTTATATGTCATAATATAGAAAGTGTTTTACCAGTATATATAGCATCTCCTTTGTTGAACACAACCAATCTATAAAATAGGTATCATTGTTATTCTTATTTATGCATGTAAAGATCAGACAGGCTAAGTAACTAGTTCCAAGAATAAAAGCTAATAATTGGTGAAGCAAAGTGGATTTATCCATGACTTTTGATGGCTCTGTGACAGTGAAGGAAACAGTTAATCTCACTATGCTTGAGTTTATTTGTTTATCTAAGCAGTTAGATTACATTATTAAGGTATGTGGTATAATGTAATCATTTGTGAAGGATACTGAAACAACTAATTATAATGTGATATAGAATTTTTCCATGAAGAAGTTTTGACCTTCTTTATCAAATTAAAGTTAGTCCCGTTCTGACTTGTGCACATTCCCACATAGTTTCTTCTGTGGAATATAATTGAAGTTCATAATCACAGATACTTTGGCAGGTAAAAGGTACATAGTTAGTGTGTATTAATGAAGAGAGACAAGAGGAGAAGGGCAGAGAGAAAGAGGAAGGGGAAGAAAGAACTACTCTTCATATAAGATATGAGATATAAGATTCTTCAGGTAAATCAATCCACTACTGCATTGTTTCCCTATCTATGTAGTCGATTTTCTTGTTATGTCATAAAATAAAACTAGCTAGTTTAAACTTTTGAGCAACAGAATTTTAAAATAACCATTTCCTTGTTCAAAAAGTAGTAGGAGTGAGGGGTGCAGCTCCATGGTAAGGCATTTACCCTGCATGCAGGGGGTCCTGGGTTCCAACCCTAGCACGCACAAACCCACAAATGTAGTGCTGAACTTTATATAGCACCTTTACTGAATAACCCAGTTTACCATGGATATGGCATACCATTTTATTTTTCCTATGTATATATTTAAGGATTTTATTAGATTTTTAAAATAAATATTCTGTACACTACAAGCATCACATGATTTTAATGATTGCGATTTCATAACGCATTTTAATAGCAAGTTTCTTCACTGTTTGGGGGGTAGGGTAAGAGATATTTTTGCAAAATTTGAACAGCAACTTTTTAGTGTTTAATCTTGGATCAACACTTGGATTTTTTTTCAATGAGTTTGCCCTCAGATACAATTGAGATTTGTTTAAAAATACATTGAATTCATATTTTGCTATGAAGCCAGGGATATTTTATAATGTTAAGTATTTGTCTGAAAAGATGAGATGCCTTTAAAGTTTCTGAGGGAAGTTGTATATCAAGTTCTTCATGTAGTTCTTGAACAATTTAAAAGTTTATTTTGAAGTATTTTCCTATTTTTTTATTTTTAGATGTATACCTAATGTTTTCTTTTTTCTTTAGGTCTTAACTCACTGCTACTAATTTTGATGATATTTTATTATTATTTTAAACAGCATTCTTAGCCAGGCACCTTGGCTCATGCCTGTAATCCCAGTAACCTGGGAGGCAGAGGCAGGAGGATCACAGGTTCAAGGCCAGTGGCAGCCTGCATAACTTAGAGAGACTCTGTTTCAAGATTAAAAATTTTTTAAATGGGTTAGGGGTATAGCCCAGCAGTAGAGCATTTGCAAAGTATGGGGGAGGTCCTAGGTTCAATCCTCAAGTACCACAAAAAAGAAAAATCAGCAGCAATCTTAGTGACACATCAAATATTTTAAGTTGACCTTCTGGTTTTATTTCTAGATAGAAAATTGTATCCCATGCAAACAATGAAAATATGACTTCCACCCTTCAATTATTATATGTACATATCTTTTTCATGTCTCTGGATATTTGTGGAAAATTCCATAAAAATATAGAATATAAATAATTCTTGCTCTATTTATTCATGTTATTGGATTTGTTTTTGGCTACTCGTCATCTAGGTCTTCTTTATGGTGATGATTTATCATTCTGTTCTTGGTTTACTTGTACAGCAAATAATGCTTAAGTAATTCAATAATGACGACTGAAAGTTATCATCTAATTCTGTCACTTATGACAATAACATGAGCTAGTTTCTCCCCATAGTCTCATAATATGGTGGATTATACTACTTTACTGTATATAATTGAGCCAAGTTTTTGAGTTTATCTTCGTCAATGAGAATTCTGTGTGTGTGTGTGTGTGTGTGTTATCATTGCTAATCTCACTATCAGAAATATGCAAGCTTAGTAAAATGAATTAGGGATTTATTTTTCCTCGATTTTCACACCATTTGATTTGCATAGAACTATTCTTCTTTGAAGTGTTCAATTAATTGATATGCAGTGCCACCTATACCAAACTTATTTGGAGAAATTCTTAGATAATTCTATTTTTGGCCTTCAAAGAGGTAGTTTTCATTGCTCGGAACATGTTTTCATACTATTAACTCTTTCTGGTTATTTCTATTGGAATTAGTATAATAGAGTAATTTAGTTTAAAAAGTGGAATTTCATGCCATTACCATCATTCACCTAAATTCTGCACACTATTGAACTTCTCCCCCTGTTGTGTGTACTTTGAAGGAATGCACCAATCTTTGCTGTGATCCTGTGACTTGTAAACTGAAGCCAGAACCTAACTGTGGAGGAGGCCCTGCCAACCGTACCACGTGAGACCTCCCTTTGTCCCCAAAATGTCTTCTCATTTTTCTTTCAGATTTGAGAAAGATGACCCATTGGGTTCTATAATACACACAAACACAATTTATTTTATATTTTTAAAGTGACTCAGTTCGTAGGAAAAAAAAGTATGCATTACAAATATAAATAACAAAGATTGTGTGGACATACACTAGTGAGAAAAGGGACTACTTTGCCATCTGTGAGTTTAGGACTACTAAATTTGCACTCAAAATTGTTTCCTATTAGGTAAGGAAGAGTTTAATACAAACTAAGATGAGAAGAAAGAAAATGCATTTTTAAAAAGCTTTGATTGATGAGCAGGTTTAATTCTTGGTTAGGAGATGATAGTTGTAATTTGCAAAGTAGTTAGAAAATCAATAGCATTCAAGAACACATTCTGGAAGATTTGGCAATTTTTTTCCTTTCAAAGAATCTTAATTAATAATAGAGTATCTCAGTGGGTCAAAATCCAGGTATTATTTTTCTGTTTTTTACAATCCTATATGATTTGGGCTAGAAAATTCAGTAGCGTGGAATTTGTATCTGGTATTTGTTTCAGTGGAAAATAGTCTTTGAATATAAAAATGACAACAATAATAAAAATCTTTAAGGTAGTATTCAAGATACATTATATGGATGGAGTTATTGTTTTCATCCATTCTTAAATCTTTGCTAGAATTAAAACTATAGAGAGAATATGAAGAAAATAATTGACTCCAATACCATGAACTATCACTTCCTCAGGAAAAGACCAAGAAGGTTCACTTATTTCCCAAGCACCATTGAACATTGTGTATGTGGACCATGCTGTGAATCTCCTTTTCAGAGAATTCTGGAAATTGTGCCAAGGCCAGAATAGTACACCAAAAGAAAAATAAGAAAGAAAAAGGACAGCCATTCAACTCTTTAGGGGCTTGGAATGATAGGTGGTTTAGTATCAAAGAAAATTGAACTTGGACTCAGGATACTTAAATTCTAGTCTGAATTCTACCAAGAAAACTATCTGTGAAACTTTAGGCCAAGTTATTTCATTTGTTTTCTCATCTGTGAAATGGAACTAATGATATGGTCTCTCAGGAGCTTATAGTATTCTTTAAATTCTTTAAACTTCCATGTTCATTGTTACATAATATTTTATAATTTATAAATGTCATGTTTCTAATTTAATTTTCTTTTAATCAGACGATGAGTCAAAGAGTCTACTTCGTTGAGGAGCTACTTTGCCAGGACATGAATCAAGAATTCTTACCTGCCAGGAATCTAGTATATTTTCATCTTTGTGCTTAGATGACTTGTTGTTATTGTTAGGTGCCATCGAGTCAGGTCTGACTCATAGTGACTCCATACACAACAAAATGAAACACCTCCCCAGCACTGTGTCAAGCACAGAACCTTACTTATGTGTAAGCCCATTGTTGCAGACACTGTGTCAATCCATCTAGTGGAGGGTTTTCCTTTTTTCCATTGATCTGCCACTCTCCCAAACATGATGTCCTTCTCCAACGATTAGTCCCTTCTGACTACATGCCCAAAATATACAAGACACAGTCTAGCCATCATTGCTTCCAAGGAGCACTCTGGTTGCACTTCTAGGACAGATCTGTCAGTTCTTTTGGTAGTCCATGGTATATTCAATATTCATCTCCAGCACCATAATTCAAAAGCATCAATTCTTCTCCTGTCTCCTTTGTTCAATCTCCAGCTTTCACATCCATATGATGTGACTGAAAATACCATGGCATGAGTCAGGTGCACATTTGTCTTCAATGTAACATCTTTACTTTTCAATGCTTTAAGGAGATCTTTTGCCACAGCTTTTCCCAAAGGTATATCCCAAGTTCTACATTCAGACTGACTCAATCAAGCACTAATTGAAAGTATTTGGAAAAATAATTGAGTCTGTCCTGAATGAACAGACTTTTTCTCATCATTCTGTAAACAATACAACAACTATATACATTTCATTAGGTATTACAAGTAATATAGAGATGATTTAAAGTATAGAAGAGAATATATGTAGTTTATATGCAAATACTATGCCATTTTACACAAGGGACTTGAGCATCCACTGATTTTGGTGTCCACTGGTGTCTTGGAACAAACTCCTAGTGGATACTGAGGGACAATTTTCACTTGCCATTCTACCTTCTGTGTTTTTGCCAGTCCCTCCAACAGGTCCGTAGATGCACTAAAGAAGTTGGCCTATATATTTAGACAGAATCTTCAATATATTTCTAAGGACCATGAAGCTGTGCTTAGCTCTGCTCTTTGAAGAACAAAAGGAAATAGTCTTTGACCAAATACCTCAAAATGCACTGCTGGGTTTTTGAGTCAGTCCAAAATTGTAAAATTACAAATGACTTATACTTTAATCCTAATTTCATTCCACTAATATAACATTTGAAAAAAATAATAGCACGTGATGAGTGAAGGTTTTAGCAGAAAGGAGAAGAGAGTCTGGTCTCACATTGCTTTCAGCACTCACCCTGCCTTGCTCTTGGAAGTATTGTTATTTTCCTATTTCATGTCAACATTAGCTAAGTACAAACATTTTCAGTTTATCGAATATAGTCCTTTATACATCGCTTTCAGTGTCATATATAAAGTTTATTTTGAGAAGTCCACATTGCTTACATTTTAATTGATCTGGAAAAGAAGGCTTCATTGATTGATTTAATAAATCATACTATCAATTAAAATAAAACTTTTAAGGCTTTTTCTGTGTGGTCATTTTTAAAAATGAATACTTTCACATTTCCTTGGAGGAATCACGATCCTGGTTAGTGTCTGCCTTAACAAATTCTCTGCCTCAATTACCTGACACAGTGGGTAGATAATGAAGAGTGAGGAAAGGAGATTCAGTAGGAGGCCTCCTTTCCAATTTTAGTTAAGACAATCTAAACACTGAAAGTTGGTACATATTTTGGAGGCAGAGTGACACTTAATTCCAAGTGCTTTTAAAGTCTAAGTCCCAAGCCCTTGCCAAGCTAAAATACCCTGTTACATAAATTTCAACTTTGAAATGATTCCTTATTTGTCATGAAAAGATCTATTTTTCCATTAGACTGACTTAGAGATTTGAGCAGTTTTTTTAAGTCTGTGTGTAATTGACATATCACCAAATAACCAATTTAAATTAAATATTTTCCATTGGACCTATCAGGGGTCATACAATTATTCTGAAAAAAATGTCATTGCTAAGATAAAGAATTAAATACCAGTTTTGGAGACCTCCAAATGATTGGCATATTGGTAGACCAAATATCTAGCTGGGTTGCTTTTGATGTTTGTCCATGTGCACAAAACCTAGCAGTCATGTAAGATGTATTTTTAACATCTAGGAATTACTTTTCATAGGCACAACTCTGTTTCCACCTAAGGAAAAACTAAAAACACCATACATCTGCTCAGTGCATAAATTTTTCACAATATTTTTATGTGTTTAATCTAGTTTGATAGTGAGATGAATAAGGCATGCATAAAGAGTATTATGTTATGTTGTAGGGGAGAATCTGTGGTCAGTGAGGTTTGTTAAGTGATTTATCTAGGAGTCCATGAAAATTTATGAAAAATATAGACCTCAAATGCAGGTCCCATGTCCTAAAGCCAGGATGTTCACTGTTTTATCCTCCATTCTGATGGGATTATCTCTGGAGATGGGTGGATGGAAGGCATTTCATTTACTGATTCATACAATGTGTCCTGAGTCCTAAGAGAGCCTGGTAGTGCTGGAAAGCGCACAGGAGCTTGAAGCCCATTTGTCCAGGGATGGTGTCCAGTAATTTCCTTTTTGGAGGCACTGCTCTTTGACTAAATTACCTGAAATGAGAAGTTCATTGTTAAAGTGACCCACAGTTAGTCTTGTAATATACGTTGTTGTTGTTGTTATTAGGTGCCATGGAGTTGTGCCTGACTCATAGCAACTCTCATAAGCTTTCAATGGCTGATTGTTTCAGGATTGCCTTGATAGTGGATTGCCATGTCCTTCTCCCATTTTTGTGGTGCTGGGAATCCATCTCAGAACCTCAGAGACTGCAGAGCGATGCTCTACCAACTGAGCTAAATCCCAGCCATATGAAATTGAAAATATAACTAGAAGGAAATTGAGTTCACACAAGGATAAACAAACTTACCCTTTATCTAGTTTATTTCAACTCTATAAACTAAGAGGTGTATTAAAGCTAATTGGGATTCCACTGTACACCCAGCCCCTTACCAAGTAATGAATATACAAGATACAGAAAGAGTTCTTATTTAAAGATAATAATTGTACACACATGAAACACTTTCAAGAGAGTATAAGAAAGCAATTCTTAGGTAACAGATAATATGATTCAGGCTATGAGTGCTGTGAATATTTGTAAGTCCTTCAAACTCTCAAGCAGTCTATGGAGAAAAATATCGAGAAACGTGACTACTGAGCTTTACTGAGAGTGGGGAAGAATTCTCACAAAAAAGTAAAACTGTTAGAAGAGATTGTGTAGGGCATTTTCCTGTGATCTAAATCTATGTTTTGCTTTAGCCAGAGAGGAATTGAGTGAAGGGAAAGCCCATATGTAACAGTCAGAACAAAGTATAGTGGGAGCAATGTTCATATGAGCAAATTTAGCATTTGTAATTCTAACAATTTGCAAACAAATGAAAAGTTTCATGAAAATGAATTAATTCATTCTCCTACTGAAGTATTCTTTCCAGTGTGTGAGAGGAGGGCTATGGAAACCAATAAATTAGTGAGTGAGCCAGGTCAAAGAACCCAGAATGTAATGATTAGTATGATATTATTTTGCTATCATGGCTAATTGACTGCCCAGGTATTCCTAAGAAGTGAGAGGAGAAAACAGGGCTAAGGGAGGGAGAGAAAGAAGAGGAAAGGAAGAAAGAAGAGAAAGAGGGGTGTCTGAGAGACTTTAGATTAGTATGACATCATCATCCATGGACACAAGAGTAAGGTGTGAAGCCGGCTGTGACCTATACTTCTGGTTATACATCAGGAGTTCCCATAAACCCTTCTTTGGGTTTAATTTTATAGAGAAGCTCACAGAACTCATTTAGTTGAATATTTTAAAGGACAGAATTCATTTAATTGAATATTTTAAATGACAATACAAAAGATACAGATGAACACCTGGATGGAAGAGATGCAGGGCACTATGTGAGGAAGGACTGTGGGTCTTCCATGCCATCACCAGACACGACACCCAACAGGAACCTCTGTGTGTTCAGTAATCCAGAGGCTTCACAAACTCTGTCCTTTTGGGCTTATATGGAGGCTTTATTAGTAGGCATGATTGATTACTGTTGGGATCAACTGAGTTCAGCTCCTTTCCCCTCCCTGGCCAAGGGCGGGGCTAAAAGTTCCAACCCTCCAATCCCTGGCTTGTTTCCCCTGGCAACCGGCAGCCATCCTGAGGCTATTCATGAGCAGCCAGCTCTCTGTCACCTGAACAGCATACAAAACAATATTTATCATTTTAGAGACGTTAAGGGATTTTAAAACTATTTTTCCAGGCAAGTGGGAGGAGACCAAATATATTACTTCCATTACAAATCACAATGTCATACCTAAGAGAAACACAAGTAAACCCTAAGAAAATTTTAACTTCACACATTTCAGACCTTCTAGAAGACCAGGAGATTAATTTCACCTCACCCCTTCACGCACTCCTTGCATGCTATGAGTAGTACTGGTTAGAAATTATTTCCAAGACTAAAATTGGAGCTTCCCTTTGAGGTCTGTTTCTGCCTTAACTTCCACCTTTTTCACTCTTCACACTTCTGTCCACCACTTCTATCCCTTCTTGAGATAAGATCTGCTCTAATTTGTTGATCTTTTTTTGTTGTTGTTACTGTCTATTCCTTTTCCTTCTCTTGACTTTGGCACTCATCTGGAATCTCACAGTTCATCATTTCAATGGTGTTCCTTATTCATCCCTGCTATTTCCAGGGAGAAGGACCCAGAAGCCCACTCCTGAAACAACCATTGAAAATCCTATGAAGAGCAGAGAACCACTGTCAAATATAGTGCCAGAAAATGAGCCCACCAGGCTGGAAGGCATTCAAGAAATGATTGGGGAAGAGTTGCCTCCTCAAAGTAGAGTTGACCTTAAAGATGGGAATGGAGTAAAGCTCTTGGGACCTCCTTTTGCTGATGTGGCACAACTCAAAATGGGAAGAAACACAGTGGCTGCAACAATGGGCTCAAACATAAAAAGATCCTGTGCATGGCACAGTGTTGGATAGTGTTTCATTCTGTTGTACTTAGAGTCTCTGAGTTGGATCCCACTCTACAGCATGTAACAACAACAATAATTTCCAGGTAGGCTTCTGACATGTTATTTATACCTGTGTATCACCTTCCATTTCTCAGATTGGCTGCAAGATTCTGTGAAACTGCACGATTACCAAGTCAACTAAATTCAACAGAACTCTCATTGCTCTTCAACAATTCATTAAATAATCTCATGTTGAACAAACATATTCCCCACATTGGCCTGTGCTAGCTCTTCCTCTCCCTCATTTTCTCATTTAAGGACTGCTCATCCAATAAAGCATTTGGATATTTTCATGGGCGTATGATAAGAAGCAGGAAAGATAAACCTACAGAAAAGGAGAGAGTCTCTCCACCCATCTTACAGGCAAAAAAAGACATGCTGTGATCTCAGGTGTAATGAGGTCCCTAGGCTAGGAGAAAACAATGAGAAATCAGGGCACAGTGTAAGTGATAGGGCTCACAGGAAGATGGAAAGTAGCTGAGAAGGAGAAGCCAAGTAGGAGCATTCAGGACTAATCAATGACATTAAAACTGGGCAGTTAGAAGAGAAATGCAAAACTCTTCAAATACAGTCATGTGCCCTGTAACGGCCACTCAGTCAAAAAGGGTCACATAGGTGATGGTGTTCCCATTAGACTATTGTATCTAGTGACATCATAGCTATCTTAGCTGTGTCACTGAGCAGCTGGATGGCTCTTTATGTTCTTCATCTTGTTGATAAAAGAATGTAAAAAACAGACCCAGAAAGGAACTTTGAGGATAGTTTATTTAGACTTAGAGAAGAAGAGAGTGTCTTGAGTGCCAGGGCGAGTAGCTTGGGATTTAGGCTGACGTGGAGAGGAGAGAAATGGAAAGACAAGTGGGAGAGAGTTGCGCTTTCTGAGATTAGAATCAGAAAGCGGCCAGGTCCAGCAGCAGAGGGATGTGGACAACTGTGGACGTCTGCAGACTACCGTGGACAACTGCATCGAGGGGGTTTCAGTTCATATCTCATTTGTTGTTGTTGTTAGGTGCCCCCAGTCAGTATTCAACTCATAGCAACCCTACGTACAATAGACAAAACACTATTGTTAGCGCTTCTCTGCTACTCATAGCGTTTTTAATGGCTGATTGTTTTGGGGAGGGGGTTGCCACGTCCTTCTCTACCAAGCCTACAGCACCTGGCGTTCCCAGGCGGTCTCCCATCCAGGTACTAACCAGGCCTGACCCTGCTTAGCTTCCAAGATCTGACGGGATCAGAAGCCACAATGCTACGGCTGCAGGCTCATATCGCAGTAAGAGGACAGATGTTCCTCCTCTCATTTTTAATCTCTTCTTCAGATTCTTCCACCTTTTTGCTTAGGCTGGCTTGGGCAATAAAACAGCTTTTCCTCTTTATTGCCAAAGGGGCTTGCCTCAAAGGAGAACCCCCCTTCCTAGCCCAGACGCAGAGGCACCTACCATGTTCATTTATAAAGGGTATTACTGGCCACTAACCAGGCCACTAGTAAAGGTGTCATGGGCCATAGACCAAGCCACTTGTAAAAAGGTATTCCCTACTACCAATCATGCCATGTACAGAGGATATTTTCTGACCATCAGAGGAAGCCATTCACCTCAGAGGAAGCTCGCATTGATATTCATGTCTCAAAAGGTACCTGGAAGAGCCGTGAGCGGTGGCGCACGCCTGTAATCCCAGCGTCTTGGGGGGCGAGGGCAGGAGGATCGCAAGATGGAGACCAGAGGCAGTCTGCATAATTTAGCAAGACCCTGTCTCAAAAAAAGTAAAAAAAAAAAAAATTGGGCTGGGGGTGCAGCTCAGTGGTCCAGCACTTGCAGAGCATGCAGACACGAGACCCTGGGTTCAACCCCCAGTACCACAAAAAAAAAAAAAAAAAAAAAAAAAAAAAAAAAAAGGTGCCTGTGAAGCAGGTGGCTACAGAGAGCCCTCTTCTTGCCTTTCTTCCTGCCAAACATGCGGAACATCCCCTATCATAAGTACTTCTGTAACGTTTACACAACAACAAAATCATCTGACAATGCATTTCTCAGAGCATGTCCCTGTTGTTAAGTCCCGTTGTTAAGTGAGGCGTGACTGGTGACTGCGTTCTGAAAAGAGCTCCTGGCTGCCACCTTGAGGGCCACTCGTTGGCCAGGGCTCACCCCCTTTTGCAGCCCCACCATGCTGGCTCCTGGATCTTTACTGCTTCACTCTTACAGACACTTCCTAAGGAAAGATAACATTGAAGCTAAATAAAGAGTTTCTCTCAAATAAATAAATAAATTGACTGTATACTTCATAGAAAGAAGAAACAAGTGGTATTATAAGACACAAACCTAGAGTCAACCTTTTAAAGTGCAGCTCCCTGTGCCTAGGACAAACTCTAGCCCGAAGGGCTGGCCAGTCTCCAGGTACAGTGCCTGGCCCCATTTTCTTCCTCTTTATTTCCAAGTAGGAGATGCCATTGTAGGATGGCTCTCTAATCTTTCTCTATCCATTTTGGATCCCCTTCATCCCTGAAACTCCAGTTTATATATCATCTGCAGGTGTCTCCCTACAGCCACAGGGGGAAGTTGCTTTGTTCCCTGCAGGCAGCTCTCTCCCATGAACGTTTTTGACAAGAAGATGAGTTATCCAATGGCAGGGACCATAAAGCAGAGTTCCTCGGTTCAGGCGGACTTTAGGCACAGAGACAGGTACTGAGGGCTTCTTCGGGCTCCTCCAGCTGAGCTGGAGGGGCTTCCAGACCTGAGACCTTTTGCCTTTCCCTGCCTTTGCACAACCTGTGTCCCACTGTTCCTTTGCATCAGAGAGGATGTGGCCAGGGTGCTGTTATCGAGCAAGGTAGCAATGTCAGATCCAGGAGGATGGGCACACTTTATGCTTAAATTTTTACGCTTAGTAAAGGGCTCAGGCAGGGCCAAAGTTATGCAGTCTCTAAGACCATTTAGGGATTGGTGGACAAAATCCAGGACTTGGCGCGCCCTCTGGTGGCCATAATGTTCACTGCAGCGGAGCCCAGATAACATCCTCAGTAGAAGCCTCAGGGAAAACACAGCCCTCAATGATTTCACTGTGGGACTTGCGGTCTGAGTCCAACTGTATGCAAGCGTGAGACAGTGTCAAAGAGAAGTCTCATTTCACAGAGAACTTACTTGGGACCTGTCCCAGCCCTACATCCTACCCAATATCCTCTACCACCAGCCCAGTCCACACTTCCTTCATGTTGTCTTAACAAAACTCATCCTGTTTGGCTGAAAGCTGCACCCCTGGCCAAGCCTTATCCACTCAGCTCAGTAAAACCAACTCCTTTCTTGTCAGCTATTGAATGGAAAAATAATCAACCTCTGTCTTTCACCCGAAGACCTAAATGTCCTGGTTGCACTTTTGACTTGAAACTGAATTTGAGATTCAGAATTTGCCAAGTTCTTTATTCACTTCATCTTTGGCCAGTTTTGTGCCAATAGAAGACTCTTGGAAGCAGGAAGGCAGAAGATGGAAAGAGGAGGAAGAAGCCTACATGCTACGGAAATAGTATCCTTCAGCCTCTTTTAATCTCTCTCACTCTCTCCTCTCTCTCTCTCTCTCTCTCTCTCTCTCTCTACACACACACACACACACACACACACACACACACACACACACACTGAGTGCCATAGAATCATCCTAGCTAATTATCCACATCTTTCCCAGAAGACCATAGGGCTGATGCCGAGAAACTATGTAGAAGGATGTTTGAGTTGTGTAATTCTATTTAGTTCTTGTTCTCATTAGGTATACAGTAAAGTTATTTTTTTTCTAGAATAACCATTTGTTTAGCTTTAGTAAGAGAAACAAAAAGAAGGTTATGTTTTTTGAGTATTTGTGTTTGCAAGAGGGAAGCAATCCATATCTTAAAAATTGGCATGGCAGTTCACCAGGCAAAAGCAAGTGAGCCCTTGAAAAGACACTCGAAATGACAGGTTTCTTTTCTTTTTTCTTTTCTCTCTTTTTTTTTTTTTGGTCCCTACTCAGCAGTATAAAAGGAAAAGGTGAAATATTGTCCAGGGATATAAAAAGAAGGAAAAAATGGATTAGTAGAATCAGAAATGTGGGTTGAAGATTTCTGAGGTAGATCACTTGCTGCAGAGTGACAGGTGACAAATATGCCCAGATTTCTCCCCTCCATCAGACCAGTAGGACCTTAAGGTTCCTTCAGCCCAGCCAGCCTGACAGAGGGAAATCTGGTCAACCTGTGAGGTAGAGTTCCATTTCTAGGGCAGTTTACCAACAAGATGGCGCCATTCTGAGTACTTCCTGACCTTAAGATTTGTTCAGCCATGATATCTCCTGTCTTAAGTTCCATTCAACTTTTTCCTCTCCCTTTTACTCAAAGGGAGACCTTCCTTACTACATCCTGCACTTTCTCCTTAAGCTCATTCTCAAGCCAAAAAATGCAGACTGGCTTTTTGCTTTGCTTTTCCTCAACAGTTTTACTTAGAATTGGAGACTTTTCTCATTTCCCACCTATGAACAAATCTCGCGGATCATGACTACTAACTACCTACCTACCTACTATTATTTGCAGTATTTGTATTCTAGACATAAATACCTTGTCTCATACATATATCACACATATTTGAGATAAATCATATATACCTACACAAACAATTTCTCCCAGATGGAGCTTGCTTTTGTATTTTCTTAATTTGCCTTTCCAAGGTTAAAATGGGGCTGGGATTTAGCTCAGTTGGTAGAGCACTGTGCTGCAGTCTCTGAGGTCCCGAGTTCAACTCCCAGCACCACAAAAATGGGAGAAGGACCTGGCAATCCACTCCCAAGGCAATCCTGAAACAGTCAGCCATTGAAAACCCTATGAGGGTTGCTATCAGTCGGATACTGACTCGACTGCACCTAACAACAACAAAAGGTTAAAATATTTTAATTTGGTGAAATCTGTCTCATCATTTTCCACCTGTTATGCTTATTTGCTCTGAACTAATGTATCTTTGTTCTTTCTTCCTTACTGAGATTTTCTTTTATGCTTCCTTTCAGAACTTATATTGTTTTAGCTTTTATAGTTACATACATGACATATTTCTAGTAAATGTTCATGTATGGTGTTAGGTAAAGTCCAGTGTTTGTTTTTTACATATATATATATATCATATATATGATATATATATGTATATATATATGATATATATGGTATATATATATATATGGTATATATAGAGAGATATATATAGATATATATGATATATATATATCATATAGATATATATATGATAGATATATATGATATATATATATATATTCTAGCAGCGTTTGTTGAAAAAAGTACCCTGTTTCCACTAAATTACCTTGATATATTTTCAAAACAAAAAAAATCAATGAGCATAGTGCAGCCACTATGGATATAAGTATGGAAGTTTCTCAAGAAACTAAAAATAGAACTACCATATGACCCAGCTGTACCAAGGTACTAGGTCTGAAGGAATATATCTGACGGAATATAAGTCAACATACTATATGGATTCCTGCTCATCCATATTTATGGCAGTGCTGTTCACAGTAGCCAAGATATGGAATCAGTCTAGGTATCATTCAACAGATGAATGGATAAGGAAAATGTGGTCTATATACATAGAGTTTTATTCATCCATTAAAGAAGCGTGAAACTGTGTCATTTTCTGGAAAACAGATGAAAGTAGAGATCATCATTTTAAGTGAAATAAGCCAGACCCAGAAAGACAAATATTGCATGTCTTCTTTCATATGTGGATTCCTCTTTTTTATGTGCTATCGAGTCAGGTCCAACTCATAATGACTGCATATACCACAAAAATGAAACACTCCCCAACACTGTGCTAAGCACATGACCTTACTTATGTTTAAGCCCATTGTTGCAGACACTGTATCTGTCGATCTAGTTGAGGGTCTTCCTTTTTGTTGTTGTTGTTGACATGCCACTCTCCCAAACATGATGTCCTTCTCCAGGGATTGGTCCCTCTTGACTACATGCCCAAAATACACAAGACACAGTCTAGCCATCCTTGCTTCCAAGGAGCACTCTGGTTGTACTTATTCTAGAACAGATCTGTTGGTTCTTTTGGCCGTCCATGGTATATTCAATATTCATTTCCATCACCATAATTCGAATGCCTCAATTCTTCTCCTATCTCCTTTATTCAATGTCCAGTTTTCACAGTCATATAATGTGACTGAAAATACCATGGCATGAGCCAGGGGCACCTTCATCTTTAATGTGACATGTTTACTTTTCAATACTTTAAGGAGGACTTTTGTAATAACTTTTCCTAGTGCAATGCGTCTTTTGATTTCTTGACTGCTCCTTCCATTGGTGTTGACTGTAGAACCAAGTAAAGGAAAATCTTGGACAACCTCAATCTTTTCTCCATTTATCATGAAGTTACTTACTGACCCAGTTGTAAGGATTTTTTATTTTGTTGATGTTGAGGTGCAATTCATATTCAAGTCTATGTTCTTTGATCTTCATCAGTGACTATTTTAAATCCTCTTCAGTTTCAGCAAGCAGAGTGTGTCATCTGCATAATGCAGGTTGTTAATGACTCTTCCTCCAATCTGATGCTGTATTCTTCTTCATAAAATCCAGTTTCCCAGGTTATTTGCCCAGCATAAAGATTGAAGAGGTGTGGTGAAAAAAAATACAACCCTATGGATGCTAGATTTCAATATATATTCAATATTGTAATATATAGGTTATGAATGTAGAAGGGGATTATGTAGGGGGAAAAGAGACTAAAGAGAAGGGAAAGGAGCAATAAGAAGTGGTAACAGGGGAAATAAGGAGAAATATCACATGTTTTGCTCTAAAGGCAAAGTCAGGATTTATGTATACATGAGATATATTTGATTTATGGTGTTGTTGTTAGGTGCCGTTGAGTCAGTATCCGACTCATAGCAACCCTCTGTACAACAGGGGAAACACTATTGTCAGTGCTTCTCTGCTGTTCATAGGGTTTTCAATGGCAGATTGATTTTTGGGAGGGGGTTGCCAGGTCCTTCTCCCAGCCTACAGCTTCTGGTGTTCCCAGGTGGTCTCCCATCCAGGTACTAACCAGGCCCGACCCTGCTTAGCTTCCGAGATCTGACGGGATCAGATGCCACAGGGCTACAGCTGCAGGCTATTTGATTTATACACATATATAATATATTTAGTGTTTCACCTGTTGTTTGTAGGGTTGCTATGAGTCGGACACCGACTCGATAGCACCTAACAACAACAACAACATATTTATAGGGGTATATATCACACACATTCACACAAAACATACAAGCAGAAGGGAGACCATTGGAGGGAACGAAGAGGATCAGAGTCACTGGAAGATAATGGGGGAGGTAAACTCGAGTGATGTATAATAAGATGCATATATGGAAATGCCGTAAACTCCTTAAGTTCTACAGTAAAATAATTACTAATAAAAAATTTAAAAATCAATGGCCATACTTATGAGAATCGATTTCTGGCCTCTCTACTCTGTTCTATTGATTTGTTTCTATCCTGCGACCTTGTCAAACCAACTCTTTAGTTCTATTAGCTTTTTGTGCATCATTGACCTGCCATATTCACACACAATGACTGTTCCTAAAGCAGTTTGTGTAGCCAGTTCAGGTACCATGGACCCTTGTTCAGTCTGGACCTGGCATGTGAGCCCTGTCCTCATCCTGATGAGCTGTTCTTTCCTAATCCCACTATGTGGTGACCCTCTCGATCCACCCAGCATCAGGTTCATGTGAGCATCATCATCTCTCCTCCATTTTCCAAGTCAGTGACATCATCTCTATCTTCCTCAGGTAACAATTTTATCCCACTATTTCCATTGGGAGAAGGACCTGGCAACCCACTCCCAAAAAAATCAATCCACCATTGAAAACCCTATGAACTGCTGAGAAGCACTGACGATAGTGTTTCACCTATTGTACACAGGGTCGCAATGAGTCAGATACTGACTTGACGGCACCTAACAACAACAACAACAATTTCCATTAGAAAATGATCTTCCTGATTTTTTCCTAGGAGGAAGCTGTGTTCCCAGGGGTAAAATCCTTCGTCATTGGTAATTGATAATTTAAAGTATTGATACTTCTTCCTTTATTATTATTTATTTGTTTAGGATAATATTTCTTCCTCTCATGAGATACATAAAAGTACAGAAGAAACAATAAATGTGAAAAAGGTGCACTTGTGTCTGGGATATACCAGGGCATTTTTTCCTGGTTCAGCTACTCTGAGATCTTTTTTGACACAGTAGATATAGAGCTTCTGTCGTACAAAAGAGTATCCACCCAAAGGATTTCATAATCTTTGCTAAAATGGATTGAGCGCAGAGATAATATTGTACCTATGAGTACTAATCTAACCTTTTTTAAAAAGAAAAATCTTAGTGAAGAATATTCAATAGTAAAGGCACAGGAAGATTGACTCTTCTGCTAACCATCGGGAGGGGAAGGAGTTCATGACCTGTTTTTGGACAGTCATCACTATCCAGAGATGGTTAGTCTGTTTTCCCTGCATGGATTGAATTCCTACTATTGACAAGCACCAGGACAGCAGGAACTGAGAATAGAAAGCAGAGAGATTTCCTTATTTTCCTCCTATGCACCCCAAAAGTGCAACCTGAAAGTCTGATACCACATTGGTGTCCATCAGCAAATAGCATGGTGCCCCACGCCACCCTTCACCTCTGCAGGGCCTTGTGCCTCAAAATGCTACACTGTCCTCACGCAGCATCAATCCACAGGGACATTAGCACGTTCCAGAGTCAGCCTCTGTGCAAGGAAAGCAGAACTGGGCACACGGATGTGGTAAATGTGGAAGCAACAACAGAGCATACAGCGCCCAGTAAGAACCCTGGAAAGAGCAGGTGGTTTGTTCCCCTAGCCGCTTCAACAGATCAATCTTTCACACTCTTTCATATTTTAACATTTATGAAGGTGAAATACTGCTTGGAGTATACGCTGTTGTTGTTGTTAGGTGCCGTCGAGTCATGTCCGACTCATAGCGACCCTCATAGAGTTTTCAGTGGCTGATTTTTCGGCATGTCCTCGGAGTGGATCGCCATGTCCTTCTCCCATTGTAGTACAAGTATATGTGTGTATTTTCCACTCACATGTACATACACGGGCATACACAGACACACACCTTGTGGCATAAGTCATGTCCCTGTTTTTCCTTTGAGAACTGTTATTAAACCAATACTGCAACTTCCCAGCATGTTACCTGTGAGGAGGGCAGGCACACTCATTAGCATGGCAATTCTAATGTGGTAGTGGGGAGAATGGATGTATTTTAAAACCATATTTTGAGGTGATAAGCCCCTTTCCCTTTTGCATTATGAAAACATACAGCATGCTTCTCTTTCGTTAGGCAATTATGACACCTGCTGTTGGAAAGAAAGAACTTACCCTCCAGTCAAAAACAGACTTTTCCAATGGAAGAGGCAGAAACAGGGCTAAAACATGAAGCCTTCTGGGGAAGGTTGAGAAGATACCAGTTAATTTTTTCCTATTAAAAGGCCAGTTTTAAGCAAATTAACATTTTTTATTGTAAACAGCCCAAGACCTATCTATCTCCCACCACTTCCAGATTTTTTGTAAGAATAAGGTGATGAGCAATTTAGTGACCACAAGATAGGTAAATATTTACAGATGTTTTTTCTGAACTTTAGGCTCATAGATAGCAATCTTCCCTAGCTTCTGGCTCTGTTTACATAGATAGATAGATAGATAGATAGATAGATAGATAGATAGATAGATATAGATAGGGATATAGATAGAGATATATAGATATATAGATATAGACATAGATAGATATAGATACATATTTTCTCAGATAGAATTTAATTGTGTTACAATTTATACACAGTAAAGTGCACTTGCTTTATGGACTTAGTTCAATGAGTTCCAACAAAAGGTAACCATTCCACCAATCATCACATGGAATATTTCCATTATCTGTTTCTACATGTCTCTTCCCAGTCATATCCCAGGTCCCAGGAAATCACTGATCTACCTTCTACCACCATAAATTACCATTTCTATTTTCAAGCAAGGGGAGTTATACAGTATGTATGCTTGATGTCCAGTGTCTCTCACTCAGCATAAAGTTGAGGACCCACCTGTTACTCCAGTTACCACTGCTGCTAATGACTTCAAAACTCAATGTTGATGTGATAGCCTTCTGTCACTGGAACAAATACCTAAGATAATCAATTTGTAGAAAAAATGTTTACTTTGACTGACAGCTTTGGATATTTCGGCCCTTGGTCAGTTGGGTTCATTGCTTTTGGGTCTATTAATAATACGTCCTTGTTGTTGTTGTTAGGTGCCATCCAGTTGTGTCCAACTCATAGTGACCCTTATAGGGTTTTCAATGGCTGATTGTTTCGGGGTTGCCTTGGGAGTCGGTTGCCACATCGTTCTCCCATATTTTCTGGTGCTGGGAATCGAACTTGGGACCTCAGAGACTGCAGAGCGGCACTCTACCAACTGAGCTAAATCCCAGCCCAATAATACATCACAGCAGGAGGAAATCTGTTCACTCCCTGTGAAGAGGAAGAGACCAGGGTTCCCCAACCCCCTTTCTTCTGCTTGAAGTTTAGTTTCTTTTTCTTTTGTAGTTATTTGAGTGTGTACTTATGTTATTGATTTTGGATCTTTTTCGAATGCATTTTGTAGCTAGAGACTGATTTTCTGGTCTCATAAATTTTGGTATATTTCTTTTTCCTTTTCATCTGTCTGAATATATTTTCTGACTTCTGTTGTGATTTCTTATTTGATTGTTGGTTAGTTAACAGTGTATTGTTTAATTTCCACATAATTGTGGATTTTCATAATTGTATGTTTTCTAGTTTTGTTGTATTGTGATAAGAAAAGATATTTGGTATGATTTCAATATTTTCAAGTTTATGACGATTTGTTTTGTGGCCTAACATGTGGTCTATCCTAGAGAATATTACATGTGCTTTTGACAAAAATGTGTATTCTATTTTAGCTGGGTAGTTTTCTGTAAATGCCTATTAGATCCATTCGTTCTACAGTGATGTTCAAATACTCTGTTTCCTGGTTTTTCTATCCATTATTGAAAGTGGGGTATTAAAGTTTCCTAATATTATTGTCAAGCTATTCAACCTCTAATTCTGTTAATATTTCACATACTTAGTTGCATAAATGTTGTAATTTTTATATTATCTTGCTGAATTGATATTTTCATCATGATGTATTTTCTGCCTTGGTCCCTTGTGAATTTTTATTTCTTGAATCTATTTTGTTGATATCAATATAGCCATCACTACTCTCCTTTGGTTACTATTTGTATGAGATAACATTTTCATTCTTTCACTTTCCACTTGAGTTTTGGATAAGGTAAGTTTTCTGTAAAGAACATAGAGTCAGATCTTGATTTTGGTTTTGTTTTGTTTTGTTATTTATCTGTGTACTAGTCTATGTATTCAGATTAAGAAATTTATTCCATTTACATTTAAAGTAATGATTGAAAGGGATAGACTTACTATGGCCATTTTGTAATTTGGGGCTTTTTGTTTGTTTGTCTTATATATTTTGTTCAAAATTTCTTCCCTTACTGCCTTCTTTTACGTTAATTTGATTTTTTATACTAAAATATTTTGATCTTTTTATTTCCTTAAGCATATATAATATAGATACATTTTCTTTATTGTTACCATGGAGATTACATATAATATTCTAAAACCATAGTATTCTGATTTGCACTGCTACTTTTACATTTCTGCCCTCCTTCCACTGCATATAATTCATATCACAAATTATATCTTTATATATTTGCACCCATTACCAGAGATTAATAATTATTTTATCCTTTTATAAAAATCCCATAAAAATGAAAAGTGGAATAATAAATTAAAATTATAATAATTCTCCTTTATCGTTAATCTGTGTATTTATATTTACTGGAGAATATCATATGTTTGCCAGCATTAAGCTAATTTCTAGTGTTCTTTCATTTCACTTTGAAGGATTCCTTTTAGCATCTGTTGTAAGGCAGATCTAGTGGTAGC
The DNA here is from genome assembly GCA_007922755.1 of Pedetes capensis. Lineage (NCBI taxonomy): Eukaryota > Metazoa > Chordata > Mammalia > Rodentia > Pedetidae > Pedetes > Pedetes capensis. The sequence continues at coordinate 25,475 of VMDO01004849.1, forward strand.
AGATTTTATTCATTTTTGTTTATATGGAAACATTTGAATTCTCCCTTATTTTTATAGAAGAGTATTGGGGGATTCTCTTATTTTTATAGAAGTTTGATGGGGAAGTCTCAGTTGTCAGTTTTGTCTGTTTCAGTACTTTAAGTATAGCATCCCTCTCTATATATAAATATAGCAAAATTGTTTAAATTTCACATTATGTACTTTTCATTTTTAATAATTCCTTTTGTGTCCTGTCTATACTTTTTATCTCCTCATTACCTTCATATTTTCCTTTAAATTTTTGGATATATTTAAAGTGGTGGTTTTATTGTTCTAGTGATTTTTTAATTCTCTTTCTATAGACTGATCTTCTCCTGGCCATGCATACAATTTCTACCATGATTAGTAAATTTTATCGGATGTCAGATATTGTGTATTTATACTGTTGGACATTGGGCTTTGTTGAGTTTATTCAAGAATATTGGACTTCCCTCTTATAGTCACTTAGATGATTAACATATCAAACTGACTCATCTTCTAGTCTGAATCTAAACCAGTCTTTAGTTTATCACCAGCTTAACATTACTGCTAAGATGTTGTTGTTGTTGTTAGGTGCCATCGAGTCGGTATCCGACTCATAGCGACCCTCAAAGGGGTTTCGGGATTGCCTTGGGAGTGGATTGCCAGGTCCTTCTCCCATTTTTGTGGCGCTGGGAATTGAACTCGGGACCTCAGAGACTGCAGCGCAGCGCTCTACCAACTGAGCTAAATCCCAGCCCTGCTAAAATGTAATCTAATCAATTCACAAAGTATCTCATCTCTGCTTTGAGCAAGCTTTCAGAATTACTGGTTCTGGATGAGGCTTTAGAATTATTTGACTTAAAACTCCTGAGTCATTCTTTGCTCAGAAATTGCTCTTTTCCTGATCCATAAAGTTTTGCCTTTCATGTACACAGACTGTTATTCACCCAAATATTCGATAGGATTCATGCACAGATTTCTGGTGCACTTTCTGTGCTACTCTCATCTGTAAATCTTACCTTTCTAAAGCTCCCTTCCTAATTCTGATCTCTGCCTCCTCAACTCAGCAGGACTACTATGCTATGTTTGCATTTTCTCCCCTTGTGCTACATCCTGGAAGTTGCCTCAAGGCTAAAATCAAGATGATTGTGTGATTCAGCTTGTTTGAAGATAAGCTTTATTTCAAAGATCACGGTTTTCTTTTTTCTAAAAATAATTGCTTCATGTAAACTGTCCTGTTTTCTAGGTGCCAATAAGGTAAGTCCTGATACTCCTTAATGTAGATATAAAGGTTTGTCCTACTTTTTATTCCATTGGGAAGACTTCTAAATTTTTGAACAAAAGAACACCTATGTTTACCTTATGCCATTTTGATACACATGATTTCAAAACAACAAACAATATCATTTTACCCTCAACATATGCTATTTGGATATAATTATCTTAACAAAATTTCCTGTTCTTATTTTGAAATACAAGAAAGCTCCAACTCCTTTATACAGACTCTAAATATAAAGCCCACCAATACTTATAAACCTAAGATGCCACCCCATTCACAGAAACTCTCCATCAACTCCATTCCTTATCCTTAGAGAAAAGGGAACTATATGCAGACTTCATGATTTGTATGCAGTTGTTCCAAATTCCTTAACGTTCTCATTCAGAGAAGAAATGTATGTTTCATTATTCCTATTATATTCCCACTCAATATTTTTTTGCTTTTCTCGTGGAGATTTTACATTACAGTGATATGTCTTCGCCTGGTCATTTATTCTTTTTAAACTATATCATTCACAACTTATGACATAAGAAAAATTTCTATTTTACCAATTCCATGGCACCAGGATTCCATGGAAAAATCTATGAGGAATACATTTGAAATGTGCCGAGTTCTGCACAGGTCATACATACATTTTTAAAGTTTTAGTGTCCTTGACATGAGCCATTATAACATATACAAGAATATTTTGTTGTAATGAGTAGCTTTGTTAATGTGTACCCTGAATTATTCTTTCTGAAAACATTTGATTTTAATTCTAATAGTATGGTTTATATGTACACACTCAGAAGCAGATATCCCCTCAAGCCTCCAGCTTTGATGCCCTACATATATCTCCAAGGTTCTGGGACTTATTTTACCTTGAAAAGTAAACTCACACCAGAGCTAGGTAAATTTTTCTAGATTCTTACCAGTAACTATACTGTTATAATAAATTAACATGCTAAACCTTGCTCTTAGCCTAGAGCATGAAATATCTACAAACTTCATTCAGAAAATACCAAATATTCAGAAATACTAAAATATTTTTCTTCATTCTACAAAAATAAAATAAGACTGTAACATTAATATTAACAAGGAAAATAGACTACAGTAGTTCTGCCAAAGTCCTTGAAATTCTCTTTTTTAGTAAATCCCAGAGATCAACTAGTTTCCTAATTAATTGACTCTCTCTTGGGGATAAAATACAGCTGCATATAGGCCTATCACGGACACACAGAGAAAACAAAAGAGAACAGCAAACCAATTATTTTTACTCCAAAAAAATGTGATTATATTGCTTTTTATTTTTATTTCATTCCCATTTGGGAAATTAAAATAAGCTTCAAAGAATTAGAGAACCCAAACTGTTGCTGTAAATTAGAGAGAAAACTCATTAGGTTCACTTAAAACTCTCTCTGTGTAATTTTACTCTTTTTAGATAATGTGCTTTTTCCCAGAGTGTGTGGTTGAAGTCAGATTTCTCTATTAGGAATAAAACATTTTAGAGTTAGAAGAAACCTTCAATATCTAACAATCTTAATGGATTTGGAGCTAATTTTAGAAAAAGGCATATGTAGGACACATATTGATTTCTAGGACTGATGAGCTTTGTGTTTCTTCAGAAGTGTATATTTCCAATTACCGTTCTGTTTTCCTACTACTCCAGTGAAATTTCTAACTACCTTGAATCTAACTGCTTTGCCAACCATAACTCTTGGCAGGAGAGAAATATTTGGAATTTAAAAAGTGGTTATTTACCTTTAACAAAGTCAGTGTTGTATCCTGAAAAGCACTGGAAATAGACTTGAAATAGAATTGGAGAAAGATATACCTGTTTCCTTCACTTCTCCCAAGAAAATAGGGGGAAATTTTTGCCCCTTAGAGTTAGAATTAAAAAGAAGTTGCACACTAATCTTTTGATCCACACACACACACACACACACACACACACACACACACACACACATACATATATGTAAAATCTGCAAACCAGATATGCCCCAGAGCCTACAGTTTTGATGCCTACATAAAAACAGGAAATAGATTTGAAATAGATTCCTCAAACTGCCACTTACTCTCTGTATGAAATTAGACAGTGAGATCAGCTTGCTCATCTGTGAATGATCACCACCCCTATACCATTGCACAGATGAAGACACAGGCTGGGCAAGAATGGGAGAAGGCAGGTAACAACCTTTGGGAGGTTCAATAAAGATTATTACTTAATTATGTCCATGAGATACAGTAACCATTTAACAACTGAAAGATAATATTTGTAAACATCATTAATAAAAATTGTTTTCCTCTTTGTCCGACCTCAGATGTAATGTCTAGATCTTCTACATTTTCTGTAGCATGAATATCTTTCTGACTAAGGAGAGGGTAACTTAGGACATACATGGCAAGTGTCTCTCAGTGCATTTTTGAGGACTACATTCTGCTACATCACATAAACTAACACAATCACTTATACATTTTCAACAAACAATGGTACTCCAGTGTTCATATAAAGCAATGTCATATGTGTTAATATGAGATTAGATATTCTAAGAGACAAGCTTGGCCTTCTTCCTAACAAAAATATTAAGTCACTAAGGGCAATATTGTTAGCATCATACGCAAGCAAAATTTTACTAAAGATCATACAAAAGTGACTGCAGCAGTATATAGACAGGGCATTACCAGAAAATCAAGCGGGATTCAGAAGAGGGCAGGGAACCAGGGACATCATTGCTGATGTCAGGTGGATATTAGCCAAAAGCAGAGAATATCAGAAAGATGTCATCTATGTTTTGTTGACTATGCAAAGGCATTTGACTGGATCATAATAAATTATGGATAACACTTTGGAAAATGGGAATACCAGAGCACCTAATTGTACTCAAGAAGAATCTGTATGTGAATGAGGAGGACGTTGTTCAAATAGAACAAGGAAACAGAGCCTGGTTTAAAGTTGAGAAAGGTGTATGTCAGGGCTGTATACTTTCACCATATTTCTTCAATTTATATGCTGAGGAAATAATCTGAGAAACTGGACTTTATGAGGAAGAACATGGCATCAGGATTGGAGGAAGAATCATTAACAACCTGTATTATGCAAATGACACAACTCTGCTTGCTGAAAGTGAAGATTTAAAACATTTACTGATGATGATAAAAGATCATAGCCTTCAATATGGGTTGTGACTAAACATCAATAAAACAAAAATCCTTACAACTGGGTCAGCACACAATTTCAAAGTAAGTGGAGAAAAGATTGAGGTTGTCCAAGATTTTGCTTTGCTTGGCTCTATAATCAACACCCATGGAAGCAGCAGTCAAGAAATCAAAAGACGCATTGCTCTAGGAAAAGCTGTGGCAAAAGATGTCTTTAGAGTATTGAAAAGCAAAGGTGTCACATTGAAGACGAAGGTGCGTCTGACTCATGCCATGGTATTTTCAGTCACACCATATGGTTGTGAAAACTGGACATTGAACAAGGGAGATAGGAAAAGAATTGATGCTTTTGAATTGTGGTGCTGGAGACCTCTATTCATTATACCATCAACTGCCAAAAGAACCAACAGATCTGTCCTAGAAGAAGTGCAACCAGAGTGCTCTTTGGAAGAAAGAATGGCCAGACTGCGTCTTACATATTTTGGACATGTAATCTGGAGAGATCAATGCCTGGAGAAAGACATCATGTTTGGGAAAGTGGCAGGTCAATGCAAAAGAGGAAAACCCTCCACCAGATGGATTAACACAGTGTCTGCAACAATGGGCTTAAATATAAATAAGATTGGTGCCTGGCATAGAATCAGCAAGTGTTTTGTCCTGCTGTACATAGGGTGGCTATGAGTCTGACTCAACTTGACGGCACCTAACACCAATAACAAGAGCAATACAAATGGTTCCATCTTTGTCTCTTGCTTCCTTTTTTCCTCTTCTCTCTTTTTTTGTTTTTGCATATGGGTTTGCAAACACATACATACTTCTGTGTGCATATGTGCATACCCTGTTACTTTGGCTATTTGAAAGACTTTCTATTCATTTCTCCTCCAAATTTTGATTCTATTCTTCTTAGGTAAATATAACACAGAAACCTTCTAGGAACAATAAATATTGTGTGTAGAAATATATCTTGGTAAATGGAATCCACCTTTCTCCATCATGTCTTCAATGCAATAAAATACTGAGTTATGACTACAACTGGATAACTATGTTGTTGTTGTTGTTAGGTGCCGTCGAGCTGGTGTCTGACTCATAGCAACTCTACGTACAACAGGCAAAAACACGATTGTCAGTGCTATTCATAGGGTTTTCAATGTCAGATTGATTTTTGGGTGTGGGTTGCTGGGTCCTTCTCCCAGTATAACTATAGAAAGTTTATTTTAAAAGGAATAACCTGACACAGAGCATTTCATGACTATTTATTTATGCCTCAGATTTACTTCCTGGGTGTTTAATCTGCTAGGCGTTAATTTTTGTGTGGGTAGACTATTGTCCTTAGAAATTACTAAAAGAAGATGTCCTGATAAATTTCCTGTAATCTACGCTTACTATAAAATATCTTACAAAATTTTCTTTCTTGGTGTAAGGATTTGCAGGGCTTGGTAAAATTATGTTCATGCCTGACAGGGAAAGCATTATTTTATCTCTGAGAGCAAGGTCCAGATAGCATATAGCATCTACCTGAGGTTTAGAAAGCATACCTGCAGTCCTGAGCCCCTAACTTCAATTTTGTTGCTCTACTTGGTTGGTCATTGGTCATTTCTTCCCTCCCACCCTCATACCTTGGGGTTGAACCAAGGGCACCACATATTTCTTGCAAATAATCTACTACCTAGCAGTACCTCTAGACCATTTTTTAATTTTTTAAGTCAAGGTCTCTGTTAGTTACACAGGCTGCCTCTGACCTTGAACGTGTGATCCTCGGCCTCCACCTCCCAAGTCACTGGGATTACAGGTGTGAGTCACCATGCCCAGCCACTCTACCTGGTCATTTCTAATATTCATTTACTCAGCAAATGTAATGACTACTATATGGTAGACAATATACCAGGCATTGTATGTCCAATAATCAATAATCAAGTAGACATGATTATCTGTAGACAAGGAAGTGAGGAGAGTAAACAAGACCCAGCTAAGCAAGGCCTTGTGTGCCAGAGTAAGACATTTGGATTTTGTTTTCAGTTTGATGAAAGTCCATTAGAAAGTTTAAATAAACAAATGAATTAATGTAGTTATGTTTTCAGAAGTTAATGGCAAATGATTTCTTTGGTAGGGTTAGGAAGACTGATATGGTTTAAGTGTATCCCCCAAAAGTTAATGTGTTAGAAACTTAAATCCTCAGTGTGGCAGTTTGGGGATGTGAGGCCTAGTGAAATATGTCTGAGTCATGGGTCATACTGGATTAATGCCTTTCCCTTGTGAGTAAGACATGCAAAGACATGACTATGTTCCAATAAAACTTTATTGATAAAATTGGTTGTGGCCCATAGACCATAGTATCTTTTCCCCTGATTTAAGGAAAGTGATGGATATAATTTTATTTAATTTTGCAGAAAATTACAGAGCAGTTCTACAAATCAAAGGAATAACCTTCTAAAACTGGTTAGAAATCATTGTTTCCCTTCTCATACTAAATACAGTTGGAATATTCTCTTCATTAAAAAAGAAGAAAGAAGAAGGAAGAAGGAGGATGAGGAAGGGGAGGAGGAGGAGGAGGAGCAGGAGGAAGAGGAGGAGGAGGAGGAGGAGGAGGAGGAGGAGAGAAAATGCTCCCTGGATGAAACACCCAAGACTAAAGGATAATAACAAAACATCAATGTGAGTAAAAACTAAATTAAGATCATATAACTCTTCCTGGTCAGAAGCTGTTATTGTTAGGTGTTGTCATGTAGGGTCCAACTCATAGTGATCCTCATAGAATTTTTGATGGCTGTTTATTTTGAGATTGTTTCAGGAGTGGAATGCCATGTCCTTCTTCCAGTTTTATGGTGTAAGGGATTGAATTTAGAGCCTCAGAGGGCACAGAATAGCAATCTACCAACTAAACTGTATCTCAGCTTCATTATCAGAAGCTTTGGCACAATCGAAACTAGTTTCTCATTTCTCAACTCCAATCCATCATTCCAGATACCCTTACCTTCCCCAAAAGTTCCATCAACACTATTTCTATGATTAAAATCTTTAGTAATGATTGCCGTCAGGATTACTTACCATCTTTTTACTCTGACAACCTGCCTTCCTCACAATCTACTCAATGCTTTCCCTTACCCCTGAACCCATTTAACCTATCTCGTTGTTAAACATATTTTCATTGAAGACCTAGTTACAGAAACCTGTCAGAGTTTTACAGGTGAATTGACTTCATCTCAGTTGTTTTTTTTAACAATTTAGCAATTTCATTTTAACTCATAGTATTGTACTAGAGATTCATATCTGATGACAAATCCCATCATCCCATTAATAGCTATGTTTTGATTCCTGCTTAAAGAATTATTACAATTTCTATAAGTATATATGACTCTGGTGAAGCAACTAAGAAAACCAAGCAGGGGACATGACAAAAGCAAATGCTAGAACATCTTAGACCACAACAAAAACAGAACAGAATAAAAGAAATTAAAGAGAACAAAGACCCCAAATGCCAGCTTCCTCACTTTATGGGAGGGCATAAGAGTAAAAAGTTTCCTTGTGAACTCTCCTTAGGAGGAAGCTTTGATAAATAAAAAAATTTTAATTCTTGAATGTCTATTGGAGGACAGCCACTGGCCTGAGCAGGCAGCAGGTTCTCCCCTACAGAACACAGTGGAAGAAGAAGGTAAATTCTCCTGGTACTCCCTCACTTTGCGTGCTCTGTGTTGGAATCTGATGTTGGAAGGAGATCATTCCCTAATCTCAGTGCTTGGCAGGTGCTGGATACCTTGAAATCAGAAATAAAGCTTTTCTGAGATAATCCTTACTGAAGGAGTTTTCTGATATATGTAGAAGTGAGAGGCAGAATGGCATAGTAGAAATTTCATAAACTCATTGTCTAAGAGAGTTGGGCTGGCACAAAGCTCCATGGTTTCCTGCTTGTCTTTGAATTTATCTCTTAAGCCTCAGAGTTTCCATTCGTAAAATGGGTAAATAATAACTAACACATATTGCTAAAACTGCATGAGCAAGTGCCTGGCAGAGGGAGTGCTGAGTGTATTTCATCATTAGCCAGAGGGATTAATTCAAACCCGAATCAGGTGTGAGCATACTGACCTAAGGACTTTCTGGGTGGCAAAATACCCTCCTAAAATTTCTCTTGCAAGGCAAAAACCTTAGCAGTAAGGTTTTCTAGCACAGGTTTGAGGTTCATGCTCAGCCTGTGACCCCTGATCCATGGAGTGCTGCAGCGATAGGTACACAGAGAACAAAGTGTGCTGGAAGGTACCGTTGTTTGCAGTCCACAGAGTTTTAATGGGCAGAGTGTAGAGATGCTGTCACATTTATTTCTGTTTTCAAAAAGAAAAGGCACGATGGATATCTAAGCTATGACATATATTAGTATGACCTTGCCCTGAGTGTTTGATGGTCCATGAATAACTCTTGAAGCCCTTAAGCAACCTTGGGATCACTGTACGCAGACCCAGTTAGTCCAAAGTTTAGCTAGGAAAATGAAAGTTTTCTGGAATTATTTTTCAGTCACCTCTGTAATAGTTAGCTCAGTTGGTAGAGCACTGTGCTACAGTCTCTGAGGTCCCGAGTTCAATTCCAAGCACTGCAAAAATGGGAGAAGGACCTGGCAATCCACTCCCAAGGCAATCCTGAGACAGTCAGCCATTGAAAACCCTATGAGGGTTGCTATGAGTCAGATGCCAACTCGATGACACCTAACAACAACAACAATTCTGTAATCTAAGGATAGCAAGAAAGTTATGATATTAATCAGATTCTTAAACTACTACTTATTAAGCCCCAACAGCATGCCTGATCTGATGTTGTTAGAACCTGCAAGGAACACATGAATGTTAGCCACAGTCTCTATCTCCAAAGAGCTTGAGCATATTCCCAAAAATAAGAGGAAAGTTTTGCTAATAAGTTCTGACATGTCAAATGTTTGGGAGAAGTCATAGGTAGGGGACATACAACTTCAAATATATCACTTTGCTAAGGTCTATACCACTAAATAAACTTACTAAATGCTTCAGATCTCATTACTACTAGTCTATACAAACAATCCAAGAAAAGAGACAATATTCACTAACAGATACTCCAACACTAGCAATACAGATTGGAGGACAGGGATGGGTGACGTTTTAGAAATCAGAGAAGGGAAACAGAGGTATCATGAAGAATGTACTACTGGATGTGTGGGCTGGGACAGCAGACAGTGGGGAGCTCCTTGTCCCAGAGAGGGATTTTTCATATTGTCAAATTGAAGGAAGAGGTGGCATCAAATAAAGAATGTGATTAAACCAAAAGGACTAAGTGCTCTCTGTGTTCTGCTCAGTCGACCTTGACATAGTTGTTTTATCTAACACTGTAGGAGGATGAAAGGAGAGACGGCCATGTAGGAGAGATCACACAGCTCTGCCAATAAAAGGAGCAGGGGCACCAACCACTGAGTAGGCCAACCAACCAAGTGGTCAGTTAGCTAAAAGTAAAGTCCCTAGTTTTTTGGGTTTTTTTGTTTTTGTTTTTATTTTATTTTGTTTTTAGTTTTAGTCTCTAGTTGATGATTATAAAATATTTTGCAAGCAATAGCTGGACATGATACCTCAAGTATCTTTATGCTTGGGCATCTGTGCTACTAGGAAATCCTCTGCAGAAAGGGAGAAGACTCTAGAGTCTTATAATACTCAGGTTATTGAAAGTAAAATATAAACGATAAGGATAATATTCTTAAATGGTTAATTTATGCCAGAAGCACTTACAGAGAGTTTACATATGTGAGGGACTATTCTGGATGTTGGAACAAAGCACTGAACAGCCAACAAAATTCTGCCCTCCAGTGTGTATGCTAGTGTGGAAGTATCTATCGGTGATTTTGTTTCTCTTTGCTTGTTAGTACAGACTAGTAGTAATAATGTCTGAGGCACTTAGTAAGTTTATTTGTTGGTCTGGACCTTAATGAAGTCATATATCCATGCACTCTGACACAGGGAAACAGATGAAAGACAGATAGTCACACATCACTTAACAATGGAGAAACCTAAGACTTGTGTCATAAGGTGACTTCATTGTGCAAACGTCAGAGTGAACTCACACAGACACGAGATGTATAAGGTTGATGCTGGCAAAACATGACATACTGTTTCACAATAAACTTTTTTTTATAAGTAGAAGAGGGATAGTCTAATTATTGAAAAGTATAGGTCTTGCCAAATTCATATAACCCAGAGATGTAACATCAATTGGTGACAGGAATTTTTTAGTTCCATTATAATCTTATAGGGTAACTGTCATATACATAGCCCTTCATTGTATGTAAACATATGCCAATGACATAGATGCTTATTGTCATCATCAGGTATTATTATTATACATAATTACATGTGCTGTGCTTTTCCATGACTAGTAGTTCGGTAGGCTTCTTTATACAAGCATCACCACAAGTACATGAGAAATGCGTTGTGCTATGATTTTATCGCTAGCCTGGGCAGGCCATTTCTGCAGCCCTACCACTGTAGTGTCCGATCCCATCAGATCTCAGAAGCTAAGCATGGTCAGGCCTGGTTAGTACTTGGATGGGAAACTACCTGGAAATACCAGCTGCTGTAGGCCTGGGAGAAGGATCTGGCAATGTACTCCCAAAAAACAATCAGCTTTTGAAAAACCTATGACTAGCAGAAAAGCATTGATATAGGGCAGGAATGGCACAGCGTCAGGGAGTGTTTCATCTGTTGTACATAGGGTTGCTATGAGTTGGACCCTACTTGATGGTACCTAACAACAACAACAACAACAACAACAACAACAACAACAACAACAGTCTGGCTATAACATCAATTGGTGACTGGAGTTTTTTAGTTCCATTATAATCTTATAGGACAACTGTCATATACACAGCCCTTCATTGACTGAAATGCTATGAGGTGCCTGACTGTAAATAAATAAGTCTTTGTTGGCTCCATGCTAAGAGGTAGAGTAAAAAACTAGGTGGGGAGAGGAATAGGAAGTGGAGATTTTTGTTTTTGTTTGGGGTGTGTCTCTCTGTGTGCGTGTGTGTGTGTGTGTGTGTGTGTGTGTGTGTGTGTGTGTAAAGGAGGTGCAGTCTAAACATCTGGGGTATAAGGAGAAACAAGTAAAGGAGTAGAGGAGAGTTGGGAAGGAATAATTAATGAGAGAGAAAAACCTATGCTGAAAGTCAAGAAAAGACAGTATGTCAAAAAGTGGTCAGCAATAAATCAAATGTGACTGAGAGGTTAGATAAACTCAGGACTGCTAGGAAATGACCATTTCATTTTAATCTTGGGATTGCTGTTGACCTTGATGAGAAAGTTTAGTAGAACAGTGAGGACAAAAACCTGATGGTGGGTCTTAAAGAGAGGATGAAGAGAGGAACTATGGACAGGGATTGTCGTCATACTTGGAGGGCATCTTGAAATGCATTAAGGTTGCTGGATGGCGATGTGAGCTCAAGAAAGTGACTATAATATGTCTAAAGATGAAGGAAATGAAAGGCTGTTTGTAGGCTCATGGAAATCTTCCAGGATGGAGAGGGAAGGGAGGATGAAGGAGGGACTAATTGTTGTTGTGATGTCCTTGATAGGCTAGAGAAGCTGGAGTCTAGAGTGCAAGTAGAGATATTGGCATCCACTAAGCCCATGGCCCATACATCCACAGTCACTGTGGTATGTCAGTGGATGCAAGGACAGATAGAAGAAGGCGATAGATGTGGTGGTGGGAGCTTGGGAAAGCTCTTTTCTGATTGTCTCTGCTTTTTTCAGTAAATAGGAACAGGGTCATCAGCTGAGGTTAGACAGGGAGAAAGGGTGTTGGAAGTTTGGGGAGTAAGGAAAATATGTTCTGTAGGAACATGGAACCTAGGAATAGAAATACGAATGCTAGCACCTTACCCCTGCTCGTCCAACAGGGAAAACCTAATTCCACTGCATTTCACCCTGTCACCATGTAACTTTGAGTCTATACTAGTGAAGCCATTTTAATCTCTCTTCATTTAGGGTATTTTTTAAAGTTGTAGTGAAACAGAAATATAATGGTAACCCTTTGACAAAATTGGTACATGTACATATTATGTACTATTTATTAATTTTGCCTGCAGCTATACCACTGTGCCATATGATCCTGTCAGATCTCAGAAGCTAAGCAGAGTCAGGCCTGGTTAGCATTTGGAGAGGAAACCACCTGGGAACACTAGGTGCTATAGGCTTGGGAGATGTACCTGGCAACCCACTCCCAAAAAACAATCAGCCACTGAAAACCCTATGAATAACAGAGAAGCACTAACAATAATGTTTCCCCTGTTGTATGTAGGGTCAGTATGAGTCAGACACCAACTCAATGGCACCTTAACAATAACAATTTAGTAATTATCTTCTTTAATTTACATGATGATCCTGTGTAGAAATCACTATTATCTCTACCTTACATTAAGGAAATCAAAACTCTAGAAATAATGTGTTCAATGTCACTAGGTAGGTAAGAGATGTGACAATTAGAATTAAGAGGTTAAATTACACACGCTTATTTATTCTGAGCCTGCCATTCCCCAGGAATAACCTTGTTCATTTAGGCAGAAGAATAAGTCGATTTTTATGGCTCTTGCAGCATTTGTTATATGACATTTAGTACAAATTACATGTTAATTGATAAATTTTTGATTTTCATTTATGAAATAGAAAGTAGAATGATTAAAAAGACACAAAATTTTCATTATTATATTTTATTTTTCACTTTTCAAGCTAAAGTTTCTCCTTATAATAAAGAAGTTCTAAGAAAATATTGGCCTGCAGCCGTAGCCCTGTGGCATCCAATCCCGTCAGATCTCATAAGCTAAGCAGGGTTGGGCCTGGTTAGTACCTGGATGGGAGACCACCTGGGAACACCAAAGCTATAGGCTTGGAAGAAGGACCTGGCAACCCCCTCCCAAAAATCAATCTGCCATTGAAAACCCTATGGACAGCAGAGAAGCACTGACAATAGTGTTTCCCCTGTTGTACAGAGGGTCGCTATGAGTCGGATACTGACTCGACGGCACCTAACAACAACAACAAGAAAATATTAAGAAAAAAATATTAAAAGCATGGAAACATAACATAATGATGTTAAAAAGCTCTTACAGATCAAACATTATAGCAATCTCACCTATAAACAAGGCATTGGGGCCCAGAGAAACAAGTGACTTGCCAAAAGTATCTGAATTAGTTGCAGGAGAACACAGAGATCCTGTTTTCAAAGGTGATGTTCTTTTCAGTGCACTTAAAACATAATTCATAGGCTGAGGTTGCCTTCTGGATCTACAAAGAGAATTACAAGTTGACCTTAATTAATGTGGCTTTGGAGTACTTTATAATATTTCTTTTAAAAAATCAGACAGAAAAATCTAATATTTAACCTCATGATAGATGTATAGTTTGAAAATATTTTCTGGCATACTGCAGATTGTCTCTTCACCCTGATTATTGATTCCTTTTTGGGGGGAAGAGCTTTTTAATTTTATGGAATCCTATTTGTTTGTGTTTGCTTTTGTGTCCTGGGCTTTTAGGGTCTTATATCCAAAAAGTTCTTGCTCATTTCCTCTATGTTTTCTTCTAGTATCAGGTCTTACAGGTAAGTCTTTAGTCCATTTTTAGTTGATTTTCTTACATGGTGAAAGATAGGGGTCTAGCTTCACTCCTCTGCATGTACATGGCCATTTTCCCAGTAGTGTATATTGATGAGATTGCCATTTGCCCAGTCTGTGTCCCTGTGACCTTTATGAATGATCAGTTGGCTATGCATGTGTGTTTTTACTCCTAGACTCTCTGTTCTTTTCTATTGGTCTATATATCTATTTTTCTGCCAATGCCATGCTCTCACGACTAATGTAAATTGAAATCAAGTAGTATAAGACCCTTTCTTTTGTTCTTTTCATTCAACATTATCTTGGCTGTTCTGGTTTTCTTGTGGCTCCATATAAATTTTAGGACTCTCTTTTTTTTCTAGTTTTGGGAAGAATGCCATTGCTATTTTGATAAGAGTTAATTAAAACTACAGGTTGCTTTAAATAGAGACATTTTAATAATATTGATTCTTCAAGTCATGAACACAAAAGATATTTCCATATTTTTATATCCTCTTTAACTTATCAATGTTTTATAGTTTTTATCATAGAGATTGTTTACTTCTTTGAATAAACTTATTCCCATTGTGTTTTTTATAAATATTATAAATGAAATTTCTTTCTTGATTTAATTCTTTTCTAGTATTTCCATAGGAAGATTTCACCACTACTCTTATAAGTTGAAAAAGGCACTTTTCTTCATTCATTTCATTCTCTTTATTTATGTAAAGGTATTGCAGCTTTTCTTCATGTGTCTCTTTACTAGGTGGCGCAAAGATAAGTGCTCTGGATCCACATTGTAGGCGGCTTTCCATCTCTGACTCAGAATACAATCTCTTACACTTGTCATTCTTCCTGGGCCTCCATCACTGTACATTTTCTTCTTGAACTCCTCAAGAAGTTCGAAGGGGATGTTCTCCAAGTTGCCAGCCAGGCACAAATTAGTGCAAGGGAGGAAAAGAGAATGAGGGAAACTTAGGAGGCAGGCTTGAAGAGACATCTGGGTCCTGAGAGAGACTGAAGAAGAAGGCAGGCTTTGGACAAAGCCAGGGGGCCCCTGAGACCAACACCACAGGTCAATGATTTTATAAAGAGTTCAAGCCACTGGGGATAAGGAATGAACACGAGAATCTACAGCTTCAAAACTCCTCATAGCAACAACGCTGGGAGCCCATGAGAGCACCTTTTGGGAGAGCCTGCTGTACTGATTTGCAGCAGAGAAAGAAGCAGAAAACAAAACACATACTTGCTTAATCTTCTCTAAAATCTTTTGTCTGATATTTAGACTCAAGAGAGTTGCTTTGATGTGGAAATCCGTTTCAGGGTTCATTTTTTAAAGCCTTGTATACTTCAGTGATCACATTGATTTAAATACAGAAAGCTGTGACCTGAAAGAGAATGAATTACAGACTAGTTACACGATCTTCATTTTTCACTATCCCATACCAATGACCTGGTAGAGTTTAGAATTGAGGGATAATGTTCCTCAAGTTTGAAAGATTGATTGTATAGCAATTATGAGGAAGAGTAAATGTTTGTCCTTCATTCAAAAACTCAATGTCCTGATATATAATTTAAAGAACATGGAGCCGGGCAGAAATTTTCTTTTAATCTCTGCTTCTTATATATTATGTGGCTTGAGTAAGTTACAAAAGCATTGTGTGAGCTTCACTATAGCTCTCGGATAAACTTGAAAGTTGGAGCAAATAAGTAAATGTACAGCATTTAAGATGCAGACTAATACAAAATATCAAATGCCTAAAAGCCTTACAATCTAACATGGCATTATAGATAATTGAGATTCCTTGGTTGATATTGTAAATATTGGTTTATTCTATCTTCTACCATGTTGGCTATAACAAGAAAAATCAATATACTTCCCACTATGCAACTTAAACTGTTCTTTTCAACTGTCAGTATGAATAAGGCTGATAAATTCCATGTGATATGTTGTTGAATGTTTGTTTGGTGAAGGATCAAGTATACTGAGAAGGTTCATGAGCCTTCAACTATGTCTTCCATTGACCTGAAAGAGTGTCAAAGATTCTCCTGGTAGAGATTATCATTTGAGTTAAAGCTGTTTCAACAATATATTCAAATTCTGTGGAAAATTTATGTGAGGATATAATCAGGTAATAACCATGTAGTAAATTAGTAATTCATTCAATAAATTCATATCACATGCAGTGTCTATTGTAATACATTGCTGGGTTTGCAGTAGTAGAGTCAGCGAACCAAGTATATTCTGCTCTCTGGAGCATATTGTCTTCCAGAGAGGATGGACACTGAAATAATTGAACTAATAAATATCTGATACTCCAACATAAGTTTTCAGAAGGAAAAGAATCTTGATTCACAAAGAAATGTGGTCTTGCGATAGTGACACTAGAATTGAGAATTGAAGAGTGAGAAGCTAATGTTACTGCAAGGAGGAGTAGAGAAGGCTAAAGGTGGACAGATAAATATATCTAGAGGCCATTTGACAGGAAAAATCATTGCATGTTGGAGTAAAGAGAGACTGCCGGAGAGCCTGGAGCTCAGAGAGAGAAAGAAAGAACAAAAGCACATGAAACTGGAGCAGTCAAAACAATAACACTGAAGATAAACATTTATATAGCTCTCTGCAGCATCAACACTTAACTAGCTTTTAATATGCAGGGACCATTGCTTTTAATCTATTTGTATAAATTACTTCATATATTCCTCACACCTACAACTGATTAGATACTACTGCTATCTTCATTTTGGGATATAGAAAAAATGAGGCACAGAAAAATCAAATATTGTCCAAAATCTACAGGTAAGAAGCTTAAGTGCTGGGAATTGAACCCAGATGATGTGGCTCTGAGTGTGTACTGTTTTTTTACTTTGCTATATAACCTCCTCATAATTAAAAGCTAAAATATCAAGTTTGTTTTTATTAAGTGCTTACCGTATACCAGATATCTAAATTTGTAAATGTACAATCACATTCATACAAAAGAAATTCATTGCAATCTACTGTTCCAGGAAGTGAAGACATACTGGTGAACAACAACAACAAAAAGACAAAATCTTTGTCTTACAGAGCTTATATTTTAAGGAGGGGAGTCGGGCAATTTAAAAAAATAAATAGATAAGCAAATGTATAGCATTTCAGATGGTGGCTAATACAAGGTCACAAAGGGTTCATAGACACTTGGGTGGGAGTGGAAAGTTCTATTTTGCATAGTGTGCTTGGAGAAGATCTCACTGATATGATGGTTTAGCAGAAACCTGAAAGGACAGGGGAAGCCAGGCATGTGACTATCTTAGAGGAGAATGTCCCAAGCAGAAGGAACAGCAAGCAAAGACACTTGAAGCAGAATGTGCTTGCCATGCTCCATAAATACTCAAGGACACATGGCAATTGGCTCTGAGAAAGTGACTAGGGGAGTAGTAAAATATGGAGCCAGAGAATGTAAAGCTGGGTCATGTAGATCTTGAAGGCTGTCATAGGACTTGGGCTAAGACTTTGAGATGGAAAGTCATTGAAGTGGTTTGGATAGAAGAGTCATGTAATGTGGTATATGTTAATGAGATTATTTTGGATGATTTATACATAACGGATGGTGAGGGAACCAAGAGAAAAACAGTAAGATACATTTGGAGGCTATTTCAAGAAATTAGGCTAGAGGTGATGATGCTTGAATCAGCAGAGTAGAAATGAAAGAGGTGGTCAGATCTTTGATGTCTTTTCAGAATAGAGCCAATTGGCTTTGCTGACCTATGAGGTTAAAGCTATAGGGAAAGAATTAAAGATGACTCCTGAGAAATGGAAAGCATGGGGCCATGATACCTAAGATGGAGTGACTGTGAAAATACCAATTTAGGAGGGCAAGAACAGGTGTCTGACTTTATACTGGTATTTGAGATATATGTTAGATATTCAAGCAAAGATATTGAAAAGAGAATTGCTTTTCAGATTTCAGGTTAGGTAAGTAATTTGGCACCCACCATTTTATAGAATGATATCTAAAGCCACAAAGCTTTGGAAGAAAGCTACCTCATTATATAGAGAAGAATAAAGTTTCAACAATTGAGCTGTAGGAATCTGGAGCATGTAGATGCTGGGGAAAGAAGGAAGATCTAATGAAGAAGACTGAAAAGAAGCAAAGAATAAGCATGGAAGAGATATGTAGTATACAAGGAACTAAACGCTTTCCAAAAGATGAAAATGATCGATTGTGTCAAATGCTACTAAAACAGTCAAGTGAATGAGAATTGAGAATCAATTCCTAAATTTAGGGATATGCAGATCACTGGTAATGTTGACAAGAACTACTTTGTCAAGTGAAGGATAAAAAGTCCGACAGGAACTGGAGACAAATTATAGACTCATCTCAAGAAATTTTAGTGTTAGCCAGGTACTATGGCATCTAATCCCAACAACTCAGGAGGCAGAGGCAGGAAGACGGTGAATTTGAGGTCAGAGGCAGACTGAGCAACTTAGTGAGACCCTGTCTCAAATATAAAATTAAAAAGACACTGTTGGTGCAGCTTAGTGGTAGAGCACTTGCCTAGCATGTGCAAGGGCTTGGGTTCAATACCTGAGTTTTATTTTCTTTGTTTTCTGTTTGTTTGTTTGTTTGTTGCTTTTTGCAGTACTGGAGGTTGAACCCAGGGCCTCACGCTTGCATGCTTTGCAAGTGCTGGACCACTGAGCTGCACCCCAGCCCATTTTTTTTTCACTTTTTTGAGACAGAGACTCACTAAATTGCACAGACTGCCTCTGGTCTCAAACTTGCTTTCCTCCTGCCTCTGCCTCCCGAATCACTGGGATTACAGGTGTGTGCCACCGTGCCTGGCTCCAATACCTGAATATTGAAAAAAGAAAAAAGAAGTTTTAGTGTTAAAAGGAGCCAAAAATAGATAGTAGCTGGGTAGAGAGAAAAAGTAATGTAAAAAAAGATTTTAAAAAAAACACGTGTGTGTATGCATATATTAATTGAGATGACATGGTTAAGTTGGGAAATAATTGCAAACGTCATGACATTGAGAGAGCAAGAAGGGATAGAATTTGGTACCTTAGTGGTGGGGATATTTCAGAAATACAGACAGAATATCCCTAACAACTTGAAGCAGCCAGTCCATAAGGTTGCACACGTTGATAGTAAGATAGGTATGATAATGGGCATCTTTTTTTCTTACTGAAACATATAATAAGGTGATCTGGTAAGGAAGAGGAGATTTTGAGGTTTAAGTAGAGATGAAAGAGTGCAAAGTAGTCAACTAAGAGAGTGGAGAGGATTTGAACCAAGGAACAGAACATGGCTTGTCTGCACAGATTCATTTCCTACTCATATCATCCCTACCAATTAGATATTATTATACCCACTTTACAGATGAGAAAACAGAAGTATAGAAATGTCTAATAACTTTTACAAAGCTACAGACTTAATGAAAGGCAAGCAATTTACCTTTGGGGGATTTAAAGCCAAGTGAGTCTTTATCCTAACACCAATGAAAAGCTATGGATTCACTTTTACGTGGTACATGACATGATCAGTTTTATAGTTTGGAAAGATCTCACTTGCTAGCCTGTGGTCAAAGAGCATCTATGGTAGGTTGGACCAAAATGGAGGCAGAAAAGCTAGAGAGAAGCAAACGGGATACTTTTTGGAGGTAAAATGGAGTGATTATAAGGGATGCGATGATGATATTGATTTCCTGAATTGTGATGCTGAGTGAATGGTGACGTCAGTAGCCAAAACAGAGAACAAGTTAGGGGTAAGATGTATTTTAAGTCTTGCATGTATTGGGCTTACAGGGGCTCTGAGCTCTCCCAAAGAAGAGGCTGAGTAGAAAGTTGGCTGCAAAAGTCTATTGCTCATATGGCTAGAAGTATAAAATGAACAGCAATAGCACAGAGACAATTAAACCATAACTGAAGATGAGATAGTTTTGGAACATGTAGAAGAAAATAGGGCACAGGAAAATACCTTGAGGAACTCCCAAATTTAAAGACTGGGTAGAAGGGGATATTTCTCCAAGTTGTCAGATGTCTGGGAAGAAGGAGATTATTATGTTAAGGGACCTAATTAAACATTTCGAAGGGCAGTATGTGCATAGCAATGTCAAGTATTGAAAGGGCAAGATGAGGAACCAAAATAGCCATTGATATAGAAGTAGTGAAATCACCAGTGACATTAGGCAGCAATTTCAGGAGAATATGTCAAAACTGGAATGTGTCAGAGCGAGTCGGAAATAAGAAAACTGCCACGAGAAATCCTGGTAAGTCTTGTAAGAAGTTTAGATGCAAAGGGAATGGCCAAGAAAGTGATAGTAAGGGAACCGGAGGGAGGGAGGATTGAAGGTGGGGATTTTTCAAAAGGGAGAGTCTTGAGCTTGTTCAAATGTCACAAGGAAGCTCCCCGCTGACACAGAGGCTTCAATTTGTGGGAATATTAAGGAGATGATATGAACTGGAGGAAAAGACAGGATCCCAAAGGCAGACAAAGGGATGGTGCTGGTAGTGCAATACCTTTTCTAACACCACAAGAAAATGCATACAAATAAGCTTGTCCCAGTAATTGGCATGTGTCTAGTAGCAGGGTTTTTTTTTAATTTGGAACAATGCTATACTATGAGGATTCCTACTCCCACCTTTCCTTATATATACTATATACATGTCTGAAGTATTTCATTTAAGACATGATTTACGAGATGTATACATTTTCAGTAGGCTGGGATTTAGCTCAGTTGGTAGAGTGCTATGCTGCAGTCTCTGAGGTCTGGAGTTCAATTCCCAGCACTGCAAAAATGGAAGAAGGACGTGGCAATCCACTCCCAAGGCAATTCCGAAACAGTCAGCCATTGAAAACCATATGAAGGTCCCTGTATGTCAGATACCGACTCGATGGCACCTAACAACAACAACAACAACAACATACATTTTCAATATCTGTCCGTATTTCTATCAAATGTTCCTTTATGTTTTTTACAAGTAGCCTTCTACATAACCAGGACTTCATTTTCTTCAACCAGAGCATATGCAAACATCCTTTGATGATTTTGTCCCTAAGACGTTCTTGATATTTTTCACTTTTGAAGTTTTAATACATCTAGAATCCCATTTATGCTAACCATGAAGTAGGAATCTATGCCAAGCCCATCTCCATCTCCACCACTTCAATGGTTGTCTTTAATTAGTACATCATGTCCAACCACCAAGTTTTAGCCGCAAGCACTTGAACAAGTTGTGTAACTGGATCTGGGTGTACTTCCTGGTGTTGGATCAAAACCGCCTCACTGTCTGCTAGGTTCTGCAGCCGTGCAGTAGAAGAAGGCCAGAGAGAGGGCACAGAGCTTTTCCTAAGCGCCTGCACCCCTCTTCTACCAGAACCATTCAGAATGTTTCCCACTTGTATATTTTTGATGATTTCACTCATTTCTCAAATTAAAGGTATGTCTTACTCTTTTTTTTTTCAAGATTATTTTATTATACTATGAGGTAAGTTCTCCTTAGGTAATTTAAATTATAAGTGATAAAAGCATTATCTATACCTCGCTGATCTTGCTGACAACATAGGGTAGGACTTGAACCAGGTCATGATTAATCTTGAGATCCGATTACTGTGAAATATCATATACTTGTAAACCCTCTGAGCATGTCAGAAGAAGGCAGGAGTGGATGTTTACTGAAGGCATATAAAAGAACGGGCAATGTGCACACCATCTTTTCCAAAAAATTGAGACTCCACGTACAAATGGCTCTGAAAGAAGAAAGCTGGTAACTTAGGTCAAAACAGGCCATTTCAGTGCAGGCTTTGATGGGAGGTGGAATCCAGAGACTGGCCTGCAGAGAATAAATTAACAAAGAGAATAAGTGCAGTACAAGGCAAAAATAGGGAAGAACCCAGAGACTCGTGTCTTGCCCTCTTTCCAATTTCTCTTACATTTTCTCAGTTTACAAATATCTGCCTCACCTTCCTCGCCTGTACAGCGAGGAAGATGCATAGCATGGGTGCTAGTTGGAAGCACGTCACTTGCATAAGAGCAATGCCACTTTTGAATCCATGTGAATAAATATTAATATTGGATGGGTTTCCCCCTTCTGTTTCCTTTTAGACAAGATAATTCTTGGAGTGGAAGGTCAAGAACTGGTTCATCCTAAAAGGCTTCCTCTGAGGCAGAAGCGTGATCTCGGACACCACAATGACTTTGACATACTGGTATACATTTTGACTTAGTAAATAAGACTCATTGCTTTTCCAAGCATGCAGAGAGCTTGGTTTGGCTCCAATCAGAAGTAAATATGAGGAGGGATGTCTCAGTTTCTCAGAGGACTCGTATTCACATGCTCAGAAATAAACAACCCCTCCATAGGTTAGCAAACTTAAAGAAGGAGAGTTTTGGGGTTTTTTGTGGGGGGCGGGCATTTTCTATTTTTCAGTTTGATTGAGGAGTTCCACCAGCTGCTTTCCAGGCTGATTTAAAGCAACCTCATTTTGTTCTGAGCTGGTGCCTGTGAAATGTAATCTTCCACATTTATTTTGTTTTCCCAAAGATACAGCATGCGGGTTTACTTGCTTTACTTATTTGGCAAACAGAGCTGGACAACCTTCTTTTATTTTATTCTTTTTCTTTTCCTTTTTCTTTTCTTTCTTTTCTTTTTTCTTTCTTTGTTCCTTTTCTCCCTCTCTCTCTCCCTTCCTTCCTTCCTTCCTTCCTTCCCTCCTTTCTTTCTTTCTTTCTTTCTTTCTTTCTTTCTTTCTTTCTTTTTCTTTTCTTTCATGATACTGGGGTGGAGGCTGAACCCAGGGCCTTGCACATCCTTTGCAAGCCCTTTGCCACTGAGCCACACCTCCAGCCCATTTCTTTAATTTTTAAAGATTGAGACAGAGTGTCGCTAAGTTATGAAGGCTGCCTCTGGCCTCGAACCAGCGATTCTCCTGCCTTCGCCTCCTGAGTTGCTGGGATTACAGGCAGGCACCGTACCTGACTTAAAACTGGAAAAGTTTCCTAGGAGCAGAAAGCCCTGCTTGGCCTGTCACTTAGAAAGCTGTTCATTCAGGTGTTAACATTTTTAAAAAGACTTAAAGTATTATTTTCAAAGATAACGGATGTTTATTATATAAAATAGATAAGATATAGAAAAGGTGCAAGCTTCATAGTTATTTTAAATTCCTATTGTAATAAAATATGCTAGATGAGTGTTCTTACATACTTACCACTAGGCACTTACATTTTACATCCTAGGCTTTAAATTTGTCTCATGGGAAATATGTTTTGCGCCAGCAACCATGGAAGTGCAAATGTTTTCCAAGGCAATGACTCTTCTTCCTTCGCCCATCACAGCAGTCAGTGTTAGGCTGTCACTTGTTAGATTCCTCAGTTATACATTAGATTTCTCAGTTATAAGTTAGATGTTGTTGTTAGGTGCCTTTGAGTCAGGTCCAACTCATACAACAGAACAAAACACTCCCCGATACTGTGCATGTCCAGCACTGTTGTCAGTGCTACTCTGCGATTCATAGGGTTTTCAATGGCTGATTGTTTGGAGAGTGGGCTGCCAGGTCCTTCCTCTACTTTGCAGTGAGGGAGATCGAACCCATGGCCTAGGCGCATGCATAGCAAACACTCTACCAACTGAGCTAAACCCCAGTCCCATAAGTAAGAAATTTTTCAACTTTTTAGATGGTCTCATTGAGAGCTCTTTCTCATTACCTGAGACAATGAAAATATAACTGTCTTTCCCCTGCTACTTGGCAATAATATTTTATTACTTTTCTCTAACAATTTTCTTTACAAATAATTTTTCTCTTGATTTCCAATGTTTTTCTCATCTTCTCTAACTTTATAGTGGTCAAAGTTTGGTACAGAGCCAAGGGGACAAAAGGAGCTTCCTACCACCCATGGTGCAGAAACTGCTGGGCTCTCACCAGCTATTTTTTTTAAGACTTAGTCAATATTGATACTAAATGTTCAGTTATGAATATAAAAGATGAGCCTGAATGGGGAGGGGAAATACACGTGATGAGCCTAGAACATGTTGTATTGCTAGAAAGCGCCAAACAAAAGCCAAAACAACCTTCCAAACCCACATTGGTGGGAGTATGTCAAAGGAACGTGAGAGCCAACTAAAAGAGCTCCCAGGGGCCAAAGCTGGGACAATTTGAATAACAAATTATAGGGTCTTTATGATCCATGAGTCCATCTTGATATAAATGAATGATTGAATAAATAATCATGTGGAAGAATAGAAAAGTCTCCCATACAGAAGAATCAAGTAATGTATGTAGGTACTCCCTCTCCAGAAGGTAGATCATAAGTCCTCATCCCTTAAGGAGAGCCCTTAAGCATGGCCTATGCATTATGACTCATTCCAAAGACTACAGTATGGCAGAGGAGAACATAGTCATTTTACAGAGGAAAAGAGCTGGCAAATGTGACCTCAGTCAAGTGATCAAAGTCAATGTCATCAGTGAGAAGCCATGTTGATAGTATGGACTCTTGATGTCACAAAATGGCACTTTCTTTTGTGGCTCTCACCCTAACAATCCGTAACTGCATTCTAACCACAAGAAAAACATTTACAAAGAATTAGAAAACAGCCTACAAAATACATGATGAGTGTTGAAAAATATCAAGGTCATCAAAAGTAAGGAGAATCTGAGAAACTGTTTCAAGCTTGACAAGGCCAAAAGAGACATGGCAGGTAAGTGTCGTGTGGTATGAGGGATAGGATCCAGGAAGAGTAAAAGGATCATAGGATAAATATGGACTTTAATTAACAATGTGTCAATCTTAGTTCACTAACTGTGATAAGTAGACCCTAGTATAGAAGTTTTTAACAATAGGAAGCCTGAGTCCAGAATTTATGGGCACTCAGGACTACCTTTCCATGTATTCTGTAAACCTAAAAAGGATTTTAAAATAAAAATAAAATTAAAATGAAATTAAAATGAAATCAAGTCTCTTAAAAACAATACTAGAGACAAAATTTTAAAAATAATATCACAAAATATTAACATCGATTTCTTAATATTATTTAATATAAAATTCACATTCCAATATCCAAACATAGAAAACGTCCCATTGTCCCATTGTTACACAAACCCACACACCCACACACCACAACATACATATCCCACACACAAACACCCACATATATAGCTCATTCTGTTGAAATGCCATATCTTCTCCAATCTAATCCATACCCTTTCACTTTTAGAAGGCTACAAAATCATATGCAGATTAGAATTGCACACCAGTATTTGATTCAATTCTTCTTATTCGATTGAACACCTACGCTCTTGCCTGCCCACCTGTGAATGCTGTATCTTTATAATAAAGTCCCAATTTCTCTTGTTAAACTTGCAATAAAAAATCCCCAGATATGCACATCTCACATTCGACAAACACAAAGCACCGCTTTCCCCACCTTAGATCTGCCTCTCTCCAGATCTTTCTTGTTGTGGGGGCAGAGTTAAACACCATAAACAAACCGTAAACCTGGGCTCATTCTGCACTTTTCTATTTTACTTTTCCCATCGAACAATCACCAAGACTTTTAAATTGTAGCATGTAAATATCTTTTAAAATTACCTACTCCTATTTATTCCCCTTTCCAAATCACCTGCATCCCATCAACAGCCTTTCCATGACTTCCCTGTCTATGGTACTGATTTCTGCAGACCCATTACCTTCTAAAACCATGCTTACCTTTCTACCTTTCTACCTTGCTTCTCTTTGCTCCTAGGAGAGGGTCTGAGTCTTTGACTTCTCATACCTTTTCTTCTCATTTGTGCTCACACGTGATTTTCCAGCAACATTGATCTTCTGTCTGCTCTTCAGACATGCCAAGCTCCTTGTGCTTCTCCCTGCCTCTGACCCTTCCTCTCTATATCTCTAACAGAGCACTTGCATTTCTGTTGTTATTATTATGCTTATTACACTCATTTATTTGGTCCTCTGATTTTTTTCTTTGCCATGCTGGGGCTTCTGAGTTCAGAGACGTCCTCTTGCGCACCACTGCACTTTCATTATGATCACTGCCCTTGAAATAGCAGCTGTCAAATAAAGGAACAATGAACTTAAAGAAATATACAAGATGTATGACCCACAACTATGAAATTTAAGTTGTAAAGAATTCTTACGAATCATAGAGAAAGAAAATACTGTGAAAGAAAACAGTGAATCAGAAATTCTTGTAAAAACTACAAACAACTAAATACACAAAAGAAAGATCGATACAGATGGCTATTAATGAAAATAGTTTATCACAATAAGTTCAAATTTCATGGGTTTAAAGACTTTCATTAATGATAGTATCTATTGCCAGTAAGAAGGCAATTTATTAATAATAGATATTACTGTTCCTACCCGGAACTTCCATAAATTGCACTGGTGAAGTTCCAAGTTGTTGTTGTTGTTGTTGTTAGGTGCCGTCGAGTGGGTATCCAACTCATAGTGACCCTCATAGGGTTTTCAATGGCTGACTGTTTCGGGATTGCCTTGGGAGTGGATTGCCAGGCCCTTCTCCCATTTTGTGATGCTGGGAATCAAACTTGGGACCTCAGAGACTGCAGAGCAGCACTGTACCAACTGAGCTAAATCCCAGCCCACACTTCCTTTCTTCAGGATATGTTGTCCACATTTACCAAAAGCCTTACACCTTTTCCATGTTGTCATCAATGCAACTTGACAGTGAACACCTCAAATCAAATTTGTGAAAACCTATATGGATTAGATAAATGAAGTCTCATTCACATTGTACTTTACAGCCATCACACATACTCTATAAGAACACATTTAGCCGGGTGTGATGGAGCACGCCTATAATCCCGGTGGCTTGGGAGGCAGAGGCAGGAGGATCACAAGTTCGAGACCAGAGGCAGTCTGCATAATTTAGCAAGACCCTCTTTCAAAAAAGTTAAAAAAAGCAATGAGCTGAGGGGGTAGCTCAGTGGTCCAGCACTTGCAGAGCTTGCAAGCACGAGGCAAGGCCCTGGGTTGAAGTCCCAGTACCGCAAAAAAAAAAAAAAAAAAGAGGACATTTATAAGAATAGGTAATGGTGATGAATTATTAAGTGAAAATGGAGACTACAAAACAGCACACACAAAATTGATAAAAGTACATTAACAGAAGATTGTTTTTTGAGGTACTAGATCCACTACACTTAATAATAACAACAACAACAACAGGGGTTTGAACCCAGGATCTTACACATGTTTTGCAAGTGCTCTAACACTGAGCTGTACCCCCAGCCCATTTTTTACTTTTTATCTTGAGACAGGGTCTGGCTAAATTATATAGGCTGCCTCTGGCCTCAAACCTGTGATCCTTCTGCCTCTGCCTCCATAGCAGCTGGGATTGTTGGGTATGAGCTACTGTGCCCAGCTAACAAACAGAAGATGTGGGTGTCTGGGAGGAGTTGTGGATGAATATATAGTAATTTGTGTATCCCTGGATGAAGGGAGAATATACATTTTCATTTTATTTTACTATGAGAAAAAAAAAAACCCTTTTGATTTTTTTTCCCTATACTGGAGGATTGAACTCAGAGTACTCCACCACAGAGTCATACCCATACCCCCTTTTTTTATTTTGAGATAAGGTTTTACTAAGTTGCAGATTGTCTCTGGTCTGAATTTAAGATCCTCCTGTCTCTCCCTCCCCAGTTGTTGGGATCACAGGTATGCACCAGTCCTTTGAAATTTTTAATTAAAAAATAACAAGTAATATCCTCCTTATAATACTAATTCTCTTTAAATTCTGCTTTATCAGTATTTATCCCCTATGAGAACTTCAGGAGAGCTGCAAAGAGTCCAAAATAACCCTTCCTTCTAGCGCCCCACCCATGCAGCATGCACTTAATAAGTACATGCAAGTCACAGATGGATCTTGTCTTTCAGGAAGCATATGAAGAAGAATTGTTATATGAATTAACACTAAATAGCAAAACCTTAATCCTTCACCTTCTAAGATCGAGGTAAGTTCTGTTGCGATTCAATACCTTACAGATTT
Source organism: Pedetes capensis (assembly GCA_007922755.1). Taxonomy (NCBI): domain Eukaryota; kingdom Metazoa; phylum Chordata; class Mammalia; order Rodentia; family Pedetidae; genus Pedetes; species Pedetes capensis. The sequence continues at coordinate 53,468 of VMDO01004849.1, forward strand.
ACTTCTCTATGGCACTATAATAGTTTTTGTATGAACCCCCAGTAAAGCAAATTCCACAAGTCATTCTTCCCTATGTATTCTATGAATTCTTCCTCTTCAAAAATAAGCCCAGCATGCTGCAGCAGCTTAAAAATGACTAGAGACACTGTTCTTCCATTCCTAAATTACTCTTCTTTTGGGTACATAGAGTTCTTTGATCTCTATCTAGACACTCTGAGAAAAGAGCTGGGACATTACTACTTTTTGAATCAGCAGAACAAAAGAAACTTGAAAAACAAGGCTTTTAAATTGCCTTCTAAGTCATTTAAAATAATATCAAACCCAGTTCTTTTGGAGAGTAAGCTAAGAATGAGGGGAGGAAGAAGAAATAAGAAAAAAAAAAAAACTCCCTCCCTTCTAAATCCCTCACTAAACAAATATGCAGAATCCAGGCAGAACATCCTAACCACACTGAATATACATGGGCCCTACATATTTTGACCGTCTTAGCATGAAGAAAGCTAATATGTATTCAGTAATTCCTATGTGCCTTTCTTCAATCTAATTTCTTATTTCCTACAGTATCCAAGTGAAGTAGATGTGTTAAAATAGTAACTTGCCCAGGGTCACAATGCAGGGTCCTTTGCATTTCTGAATATATTTAAAATCACTTTGTCAATCCTAGAAAAAAAATCTGCTGAAATTTTGGTTGGGCTTTTATTAAAACTCTATTTTAATTTGAAGAGATCTGGTATCTCAGTGGCTTCGGGTATTTATGCTATTAACTGTACTTATTTAAATCTTTCTATCAACTATGTTCTATAGTTCACACTGTAGACCTTTCAAATATCTTTTGTTACGTTTGTTTTCTAGTTATTTCATATTTTGGTGCTCTTTAAGCGGAGCTATTTTTTTACTTCATTTTTCTATTATTTGCAGCTACTATGTAGAAATGTGGATTTATAAATATTAACCTAGGTTTGGAAAGTACTAACAAATGCATTCATTGATTATTTTTGTAGGTTGCTTAAATATTTTCTAGGTAATTAATCATCATACCATCTGAAAATATTGATAGTTTAATGTCTTCCTTTCTGATCACTACTCCTCTTATTTGTACATTTTATTGCAATAGCTAGGATTTCCAGTACAATTTGAGTTGAAGTACTGAGAGTTGGCCCTCTTAAATTGTTTCTGATCTTAAAGAGAAAATATTAAATATCAAATACTTACCATGAAATTACCTATAGATTTGTATCAATGTGCTTTATAAGGTTAAGAAAATTCCCTGAGAAGTTCATTTGGAAGTACTTTGTCTCATTCATTGAAATGTCTATTAGGCTATGTTGGGCTTATAAAATGAGTTGGAAAGTAATCTCTCATATTTTTCAAAGATCTTATTTCTTTTTAAAATATTTGATAGAATTCACAAATGAGAAATTACTTAGTGGATACCTGTTAAAGCACCATGAGACAGACTTTACTTAAGACCATCATGAAGGGCCGGGCATGGTGGCACATTCCTGTAATCCCAGCGACTTGGGAGGCAGAGGCAGGAGGATCACAAGTTCGAGACCAGAGGCAGTCTGTGTCATTTAGCATGACCCTGTCTCAAAAAAGAAAAAAAAAATGGGCTGAGGGTACAGCTCAGTAATCCAACACTTGCAGAGCATGCAAGCGTGAGGCCCTGGGTTCAACCCCTAGTACCTCAAAAAAAAAATCTTCATAGCTATAAAGGACCACTGTAATGAGTGAGGTCTGTCATTGGTGAATGGAGGTTGGGCTTAATTCCACATACAGCTTGGGTAAGTGGAAATTTACAACTCACCAAAGTTGAGGGAAGTACGTGGAAATCACTGAGAGGAAACATCAAGTGTCACAGGTCCTGACCAAAGTCACCTACCGGTATTCCTACTGAAGACAGGTCAGTGTGATTAGTCGCCACCTGGGCAGTGGTGGTGGGTGAGAAACTTGATCATAGAGGGTGGATGAGGAGTTCTAGTTAAACTGACTTAGCAGGTTCTTTTGCTAAAACAGAATTTTACAAAGAAGTGCACAAAAAGGGTCAGAAGCCTGACTAAAGTGTGGTCAAGCAAAGAATTGTTAGAGGTGAAAGAAATACTGGCAAAATCAAAGACTTTGTCAATAAATTGCTATTTCTCTATTGTGAGGTATCTTGAAGTATGTGGATATTAACGAAGGTTTTCTCCCAATTTGTTAAAAATCCATTAGTACACTTACTCCTGAAGTAGTCAATGAAATGTTAAGTCACTCTTAAATCAGGAACACCATGGTCAAACAGTACCTACATTTATGAGGTACAGCATAATGTTTTGAAATATGTATTGTTTGTGGAATAGCTAAATAAAGCTAATTAATATATACTTATCAAGCTAATTAATGATATTCTTTGTGGAAAGAATACTTAAAATCTACTCTGTTAGAAACTTCCATCTTATCTAATGGAAGCAGTACTTTATATTATATATGCTTTTTCTGATTTATTGATTTTCAATCATTTATTATGACTATTTGAACATTTTTCATACACATTATATGTTTCAATGCCTAAAGAAAATGCTTAATTGATGGGAAACACTAGCGTTCAGTTGTCATCTTTGTTAGTTCTTAGGTTGAATGGATCCTACCAATGGCATAAATACTGATAGATGTATTGTGATTAGGTAATGTGCATATATTTTATGACTTAAAGCAACAGTAAGCATAACTTGTGATTGTCTTTTGGTATAACAATATGATATATGATAATATTAAAGCTAGAAATCCATAGGATATAGCATTCTATAATTTTTTTTAAATTTTATCTACTTTGATTTATTAAAAAATTAAAACTATAGCATTCCACTTCCAGATAAATTGAACAGCTATACATTATCCTGTTCTTGCCACTCAACTTAGCTAAAACCTCTGGGTATTATAAAAGAGATACAAGAAGACTGAAAGATGAAGAGAAGGTAGACCAACTAGAAGATACCCAGGGATGGCAGCATGAATAATAACAGTTCACTAAGTTCCTTACAATTCACTAGCAACTTGCAATGTGCCATTGAACAGAAAAACTATCTTGATGGTGTAGCCTGTTTTTGCTTTTCCTTTTATTAGAATATTATTTATAAAAGATTGTCTTGAATTCATCATTATTAAATGTTGGAAACTCACAAAACTCTGCTCTAGTGTTTCAAAAGTCTTAACTTTCATGAGTTTCTGTCATGAGTTTCAAAAGTCTAGTTTTCAGGGCAAAATAAAAACCAGTAACTTCTTTCTTGTTCTTCAGTTCTGTGGTGGCATCCATCCCCTGAATAAGAACACACAGTACTAGTTGGTTTGGGTTTGTTACAATGGACTGTTGTGAAGCAGGTTAACTCTTATTGATAACTCAGGAAGCCATCCCTTCACTTGTGCAGAGAAAGAATATAAAGTATGATGTGCAAATATTAGCAGTGGTATTTATCTCAGTGGTGAGGTTTCAGGTAATTTCCTCTGTGCTTTTCTGCTTTCTAAATTGATTATCATAAATAGATAACTGCTTTTATCTAAAACTATATCTCTTCAATTACTAGGTATTAATATTATGTAATAGAATATAACATATATCCTATTTTTTTGCATTAATTTTGGATCTCAGGGTTTTTTCTTGATAATGATTTGCCTGAGTTCTTTATAAAATGTCACTTTCTGAAAATTGTGGAATCTTTTTCTGACTTTTCTACAGCCTTTATAAAACCATGAGATCTAACCAGGAAGCCTTTTCCTATGTTGTTGTTTTTAAGTGCCATCAAGTCCAACTCATGGCGACTTTCTGTGTTATAGCAGGAGAGGACCTTGCTCGAATTTGAAGGCAGCCTGGAAGCTTCCCTACCACGTGGTTGTTTTTATCTGTTAGATTTTCAGAATGGATAAATCTCACTACCTCCCTGCCCTCTTTTTCAGGGATTTTATAGCCTCGAATTACAGTGAAACCTACTACACCATAAAAGGAGAAGCACTTACCAGGCATCCTCAGATCATGGTATCTTATAAAACCTTCCTGGGCCTCTACTCTGACATTCTTATTTCCTGATGTGATTGTTGAAACCCAATTCTAGCTTTACACAGTGCTTCCCAAAGGGCTCCATCAGAACTGACTCCTGAATTGGCCACTCTGATGGGACAGTAGGAAATGTGATCCTTGGAACCCTAAAGGAAACTGATCATTACCTAACAAGCAAGTCAATGACTGTAATGTGTCTTTATTTACTAAACTCACTTCTCTATATTCAATATGGTATTAAGAAGCACAAAATAGGACCTCAAAGAAATATAAGGCACCCTGGTGAGGTTTTAATAAAGTTAGAGGGATAAAGTCTAAACATGAATCAATTTTAAAATCTACATTGAGTTGACCCTTATGTGATTTGCAACCCCTTGCCCAGCCCTTCATATGCACTAACCTTATGGTCCCTTCTTCATTCTCCAAATGAATCTTCATAGTCATCATTAATATTTATCTAGTTGATATCGATTGCATTTTTACCCTCATTCCTCTTTCCAGAAAGCCTTCTAACTAGATTACCATTACTCCCTCTTACCAAAAATTTGCTTTTTTAAAAAACATATTTCCTCTATTTAAAGCAACTGTCAACCTTGATGAGATCTAAAACATCATGCAATCTTGCAAAATAGCACAAGGGAAAAACTGGGTAGCATTCTTTTATGCAGAGGGTGATTATTATCCTCTGGAAATGTGAGGTCCCTAGAGGGCCATGGAAAGTGTCAATCATAAGCAGGAGTTAAACAGATGGAAATGATGGCAAGAATAATCATAGGATCGGATTCTGTGAGCAAAGTACCAAGTAGGAGTAATAAAGATGCCAGCTTGAGTGAAGTAGAGAGGCAGGAGAGAAAGGCATGAAGGGAAGTGGTTGAAGAGCAAGATCTAATTTTAGCAAACATCAAGAACTTGACTTGATTTCATAGGCAACAGGAAAAATTATGTTAGCCAAAGGGGGTTAGTTTGGCAAGATATGAAGATGGATTAGAGTAATATTTATAAAGAAAAGGATCTTATATCTAAATCTGGTGTCATTACCTTCTAGACAAATTTGTGAGGAAAAATTCCATACAAGGCTTTATATAAAGTAGTCATATAATTAAGATAAAAAATCTCTAAAGCAGCCTCAAGTATTTCTGAATGAAAGAATTTAGTGAATAAATGCTTGGAAAATATGTAACTTATCAATGAAATACTGACATATTCTAAAAAGAAATAATTACATATTAATATTTTCACAATGGCAGTATTTATATTTATATTAATAGACTTTTCTATTTTAGGATCACTGTTTTTACCAAGGATCTGTTATCCATGAACCTGATTCTGCTGCCAGTATTAGCACATGTAATGGTCTGAGGTGAGGCAAAGTATCTTCATGTTTCCTCTATGAGTTTTCCTAAGGATTTTAAAACCATCCACTTGATATTTATTTTTACTAACATTGGTAAATATAAAGAGTTATTGTATATTTTCAGCAATGAGTAGGAGCTCTAACCTCTCATTTATGCTCATGCTTAATAAAAGGTCTAATGCACAGCCCTCAGCAAGACAAGTTTTGCAGAATTTGATCAAGGGACTCAGGGTTGGAAGATTCCTAGACATCATCAAATGTATGTCTTCATTTTAGAGATCAGGATGCTGAAATCAGAGACTCACTCCTGACCACTGTTTGCCTGTGGTAGAACTGGGTTCAAGGCCCAGGTCTCTTGACTGTTAATTCTGTAAATTTCTACTACACCATAACTCTTTGGGGCTGGGATTTAGCTCAGTTGGTAGAGTGCTGCGCTGCAGTCTCTGAGGTCCTGAATTCAATTCCCAGCACCGCAAAAATGGGAGAAGGACCTGGCTATCCACTCCCAAGTAAATCCTGAAACAGTCAGCCACTGAAAACCCTATGAGGGTCGCTATGAGTTGGATACCAACTCGATGGCACCTAACAGCAACATAACTCTTTAGTAATTTAGCTTTGTGCAAAATCAGACATTTTCTGGTCTGTGGAAAGTGAAAAGTCAGAGGTAAACCTTATAAGTCTCTGTAGATCTGGACTCAGAACAAAGGAAGATGCAGGGAGATGGAAGGTGGAAGAAAAGGGACATCTATTTTCACTTGTGAGGACTTTCCTTGAGTACTTCCCACAATTTTCAAAAATGAGAACCCCTTTAGTGACAAAATTACACCACAGTATATTTGTACCTTTATATCTTTACAATTAATGCATGACAGGTTAGGAAATTCACACATTTTAAGCAAAAACTCTGAGACAATCACAGGCAGGAATTGCTACTATACCTATCCCGAGAGCAGAAACTGAATTGTCAAACTTCTGATAATCCAGATTAAGTTGACTGTTAGAAAAACATTTTAATTCAGTAAGACTCTGCATGTCAACTCATTTCTTTGCCACTGAAAACATGACATCTTGACTCATGAGATCTTAACTCTGTAGTCTCCTTTTCTTGAAAAAGTTAAGTAAGGCATCAAGTCATGACACATGCCTGTAGTCTGCACTTAGCAGATAGAACCAGGAGGATAACAAATTCAAGACCAGCCTGGGCTACATAGCAAATATCCCTCTCAAAGAACACCACGGCCAAGGCCTGGGGATATAACTCAGTGGTAGGGTGCTTGCCCAGTATGCCCAATGTCCTGGGTATGATCCCCAGCCCTGAAAGAAAAAAGAAAAGAAAAGGCAAGAAAAGACAAGGCAAGACAAAAGAAAAGCAAAGCAAGGCAAGGAAAGGAAAGAAGGGAATCAAGTCAATAAAATGGAATATGATAACTACAGATCTTGCACACAACACTGTATTCCAATTTATTCCAATTTTCACAGAGGATTCTTCAGAGTGAATGATCAAAGGTATCTCATTGAACCAGTGAAATATTCAGATGAGGGAGAGCATTTTGTATTCAAATATAATACAAAGGTGCCATATGCTGCCAATTATTCTTGTATGGAACTTAATTTTACCAAAGAAACCATTCCAATGGACACAAAAGATAAGCCAGCCAACAAATGGAAAGTGAGTATTCTTTCTTTTAAAATTTCCTTTACCCTGTATAAAACATCTCATTTCATTCATGATCTAAGAAAGAGACTAAGAGTCCAGCTACTGAAATGTGTATAGGATTCTGAGTCTAACATTTCATTGTTGGAAATCTAAAATTTAAACATTTTTTGATATCTGTGTAGACTGTGTTTATTCTCCATGGTACATCTCAATTTGTCCCCTCAGTTTCAAGACAGGTGGATGTTATAACTCCCTGTGTAGATTGACAGCCTTGGTGCTATAAGTGATTAGAAAAATGAAATTGGTAGGGTCCTGAACTTATCCTAGAGATTATCTTTCCTTGTTTTCCCTTCTGTTTTGGGGGGAGTTGTTAATGACAAACCAGATTTTCCCCTTTCATCAGGCCAAATGCTCCAATGGTTAAGAACAACTAAGGAGAATATCAAGTTCAATTTCTGGTGAGAGGGTTGCAATGTCATCTGTGTTTTCGGCTTTCTATACAACTTCTTCTTACCCTCTTAAATTGCCACTAGACTTAGCTAGCAAGCTACCTGTTTGTTTATCTTCTCATGTCCAAGGTCTGCATGGTATCTGAAACATACCAGATGCCTGACAGGTGTTTTTTGACTGAGTAACTCAATGAATAAATAATTATGTGGTCCACAAAAGAATGACTGGTCAAATCTTTGAACAGTGTTTCTTTGGCTTGTCCTCAGAGATTACGCATACACCCAGTGCATTTAAACTGAAAGCTGAAAACTTAGAAGGATTTCTTGGTATTGATATTTTCTAAACAGAAAAGACTTGTAATTAGCAATGCTTATACGTTTCCTTAGAATTGAGATTTCTGCACAAATTAGGAGGTTGGGAGACGGGGAGGAGTAGGAGGAATACGGTCAGTCTTATTAGTTAGTCAGTGTTAGCTCGAGGCAATATATGAATGATCCTTGCATGTGCTCACTAATGAACCATGTAACTTGTCAATGAAAAAAGAAATCCTAAATATTAAAATATTAATATTCAAATATTAAAATGGGACAGGGGTTTAGCTTAGTTGGTAGACTGCTGCTCTGTATTCTCTGAGGTGCTGGGTTCGAGCCCCAGCACTGCAAAAATGGGAGAAGGACATGGCAATCCACCCCTGAAGAAACCCAGAAGTAATCAGCCATTGAAAACCCTATAATGGTTGCTATGGGTTGGACTCGACTCCACAGCACCTAACCACAACAATAAATATTAAAAGCTGGATTAATGATTATCTATAATGCTTATTTGGGCTAAAAGACTAAACAAGGAAAAGAGAGACAATCAAATATGGAATAGTGCTTCAGGATTGTTAAAATCTGATATTTTAATAATATGGTATATCTTATGTACAAATTGATGGAATTGTTATATATGTATACTCATTTACTTCACTTTTGGTATCAATAATATTAACACTTCTTCCTTTGAAAATGTTAGATTTTTGTCAGCGTAAACATTAAAACGAAACGTGTTAACATGCTACACTGAATTTTCCATAATTTTCCAGAGCACTCACCAAGAAAAGTACATTGAACTGTTCATTGTTGCTGATGATTTTGTGGTAAGTTTTCAGATGCACATTTCATCATTCCATTCTTCATTCATCTTTATAAAACTGTAGTTGTGATTCTAACCTAGAGAAAGAAAATATTCTAATCAGAGTTCCACGTTGGGTTGAAGCTCCTATTTTTAGCCTCCGCACACAGATGTATATAGGAGACACTGGTTCCTTTCACCATATAGCAGACTAATCTCAATATAGAACCCCCATCTCCACTAAAAACTTGTGGAAGTGCTGCACACATAAAAAATTGAAAGCATGTCGACAATTCATAGTTGAGCTCAAAAGAAAGTACTGAAATTTTCCAAATGCTAAAAATTAAGAATAACATCTCTTTCAGAACAGGAAGTAGATTTCAGAGGCTCGGGGACCTATGAAGTACAGAGTATAGACAGAAGGAGTTGAGGAACTATACCTCCTTAGGAGCAAAAGTCCGACTTTTGGAAATGAGTCCTCTGCACAATCTCCAGAGCCATAAAGGCCTGCTGCATCCCTCAGAAGGAAACTAGAGAAGCTCCATAGGACCTGCAAAACAGAAGGAGAATTTTCTGTTTGCTAATAGCCTTAGGGGCTGGGATTTGGCTCAGCGGGTAGAGCGCTGCGCTGCAGTCTCTGAGGACCCGAGTTCAATTCCCAGCACCGCAGAAATGGGAGAAGGGCCTGGCAATCCACTCCCAAGGCAATCCCGAAGCAGTCAGCCATTGAAAACCCTATGAGGGTCGCTATGAGTCGGATACCGACTCGACGGCACCTAACAACAACAATAGCCTTAGCGTGCAGCCATAGCCCTGTGGCATCCAATCCAGTCAGATCTCAGAAGCTAAGCAGGGTTGGGCCTGGTTAGTACTTGGATGGGAGACCACCTGGGAACACCAGGTGCTGTAGGCTTGGGAGAAGGACCTAGCAACCCCCTCCCAAAAATCAATTTGCCATTGAAAACCCTATGAACAGCAGAGAAGCACTGACAATAGTGTTTCCCCCATGGTACAGAGGGTCGCTATGAGTTGGATACCTACTCGATGGTACCTAACAACAACAACAACAACAGTAACCTTGAGCAAGGAACTTGTCAACCATTGTTGTTGTTGTTAGGTCCCATCAACCCCGTCAAGTCGGTATCTGACTCAGCGACCCCACGGACAACAGGCGAAACACTATTGTCAGTGCTTCTCTGCTATTCATAGGGTTTTCAATGGCGTATTGTTTTTTGGGAGTGGGTTGCCAGGTTCATCTTCCAAGCCTAGAGCACCTGGTGATCCCAGGCAGTCTCCCATCCAAGTACTGACCTGGTCCAACCCTGCTTAGCTTCTGAGATCTGATGGGATCAGATGCCACAGGGGTATAGTAGCAGGCCTTGTCAATCATAGGAAAACTAAAATCTTTGCCCCATGCCATCCACAGATAGGTGATAGGATAGCATTTTTTTTTTCAGTTATAGACAGGCCATGCAAAGCTTTCAACATGAATACTGGTTGTTGTTGTTAGGTGCTGTCGAGTCAGTATCTGACTCATAGCAACACTGTGTACAACAGGTGAAACACTATTGTCAGTGCTTCTCTGCTTTTCATAGGGTTTTCAATGGCAGATTGATTTGGGGGAGTGGGTTGCCAGGTCCTTCTCCCAAGCCTACAGCACCTGGTGTTCCCAGGCAGTCTCCCATTCAAGTACTAACCAGGCCCGACCCTGCTTAGCTTCCAAGACCTGACGGGATCGGATGCCACAGGGCTACTGCTTTAACACTGGTTTGATTCTAGTAAACACCTAGAGTCCAAGTTAAAGATGATCTATAGCGGAGCTCTGTGGTACGTGCTGGCAATCCCACCAACTCTGGAGACTGAGGCAGGATAGTTGAAGTGGAGGCCAGAGTCAGCCTGCACAACTTAGCAGGACCTGTTGCAAGGCAAAAGAAAAAGCCCTAAAAATATGGCTTCGAACCCAAACCTGAACCCTGAACCTGTTCTGGGTCAAGCATTTTTTTGTGGTATAAACATGCAATAATACTTGTGCATTGCTTTAAACTCTATGTGTAGACAGCACGGCTTCAAAAGGAACCCAAACTCGAACCCAAACTCTGAATGCATTACAGTTCCAGCATTTTTTAAATTTTTTCTGGGCCTCTACTTTAATCTTAATCCAGTGAAAATTAAATTCAGTGTCAATTTTTTAATAGTGGAGTGTGTGTGTGTGTGTGTGTGTGTGTGTGTGTGTGTTATGATTAGCTACTAAAAAATTGCCTGCAGCCATGCCACTGTGGCATCTGATCCCATCAGATCTCGGAAGCTAAGCAAAGTCGGGCTTGGTTAGTACTTGGATGGGAAACCGTATGGGAACACCAGGTACTGTAGACTTGGGAGGAGGCTCACTCATAGCAACACTGTGTACAACAGGTGAAACACTATTGTCAGTGGCAGCTCACTGGCACTGGCAGTTCACTCCCCCAAAACAATCAGCCACTGAAAACCCTATGAATAGCAAAGAAGTTCTAACAGTAATGTTTTGCCTGTTGTACATAGGGTCGCTATGAGTCGGACACAGACTTGATGGAACCTAACAACAATAACTTAAGGATTGAAAAAAGGTCATCTATCTGCACATAGGGTTAAAATTATAAACCCAAACCTGAACTGAAACTGAACCATCTGAAGCCCTGCCTATAAAAACATTTTAATAATCCTAGGTAAATGGAATCACATGAGGAAGAGTCAACCACCATAAATGGAAAGTAGAATAAGCTCATTAAATCAGTTGATGCTATTTCAAATTATTCTACATAATAAAAGTATGGGCTTAAAGTTACCAAAGACATAAAAATGAATAGAAATTAAAATGAAAGAACTAGAAGAGACTGGAAAAATAGCAGCCATACTTGAAAGACTATTTCGACATCTCTAAAAAGAGTATATATATATACACACATACTCTTGAACCAATTCAACAGATTAGACACATGTGAAGAGAGAATCAGTACATGGTAAGAAGGATATGTCAGGGAAGCCACCATTTTTGAAGCCTAGAGAGGTAAAGAGTTAGAAACTATGAAGAAGAAAACTGTTGTCATTAGGTTCTGTCAAGTCAGTGTCCCACTCATAGTAACCCTATGTACAACAGGCAAAACACTAATGTTAGTGCTTCTCTGCAATTCATAGGGTTTTCAATGGCTGATTGTTTTTTTGGGAGCGGGTTGCCAGGTCCTTTTCCAAATCTACAGCACCTGGTGTTCCCAGGCGGGCTCCCATTCAAATACTAACCAGGCCTGGCTCTGCTTAGCTTGCTAGATCTGATGGGATCAAATGCCACAGTGGTATGGCTGCATGAAGGAGTAAACAGGACATGTTTAATGAAGAATAAAAAGTTTATAGAGTGAATTTTGGTGATTTGATGACAGATAACACTTGAGAGATAATTCTTAAAATTTTCCAAAAATAAAAGAATGATAAATAAGTCAGATAACAATGTAGAAAAATTACAGAACAGTTAAAAGGGGGAAACATTCTTAAAACTCAATTGGAATAAAATTATTACCAGTATGTAATTCACAGAGCAGATTTTTTAAGCAATAGGAGATGACATAAGTTTTTAGCATAATATATTCAAAAGTTTAATGAAAAATAATTCTAATACTTAGATTTTGGTACTAAATATCAGGCAAGGATAAAAGATGGGCTGGGAGACAGAAATCATATTCAAAGTGTGAATGGTACACCCAGAGCTAAAAGTTGAGAGTGGAGAGGAGAGCACGGATGTCTGAGTCCTGAGTAACACAAATCATTGAATAAAGCATTGGCAGGAAGAGTGCAAAGCTCTTACCTCTCCATGCCTTCCCACTCCTCTTGGGTTGAAAACCACTGATGAACAAAGTGCCTCATCCCTCTGACCCCTGAGCTAGCCTTACAATCTTTCTCTACAGTGTATTTTAGGCAATGCCTCCCAATTGATCAATGGGAATCCTGGTATGAAACATATTTAAGGTAACAGGAGAGCAGTGGAACAGTATCCAACAGGGAACATGGGATTTAAGAATGGCACATTCACCTTTTATTCTTATCATGAAAGAAGTTTGACCATACTTCATCATTATTAAGTATACTTAATTGATAAGCACAGAACCAAAGTCAGAGCAAGCTGGTGCAGGCAGGCCTGAGCGTTTTCTTGGAGAGAGGGGGAAAGCCACAGTCTCCTGTCCTTCTGCACCACATCTGGCTCAAGGGTGATTTTGATTGTATGCTCCATAATTCGTGACCACCATGGACTCATGATGGCTGAGAAAACTGCCTCTGTCACATATAGTTGTTGTCAAGCTTTAGCAGGTGTTGACTTGTGATAAAAAATGGGCTCTAAAGAATACTAGTCAGTTGGTTTAATAAATCAATGTGATATAATGTGATCTGAAAGGGGGAGACAATGTTAGAAAGAAAACCTTAAAGTGGTGTTAGACCAATGAATGTCTTTATAGACTGCTTTGTCTACTTCTTTCATATCAAAAATGTATCTCTCCACAGATTGTTTTTTACATGACAAGAAGGAGACCTCTTTCTTCACTGTTCTAGTGAATTTGTTTGTATTGTCTTGTAAGGAATAAAGTATTTCATTGAGCTTTTAATCAATTCTTATGACTAATGAATGTTGATATGATGTTTTTATTCCAGTATCGCAGGAATAGTAACCCTCGCGAAAAACTAAGGAGAAGAATTTGGGGAATGGTCAATTTTGTCAACATGGTAAGGTTTGATGTAATTTGAATATATCTGAAAATATAAATGCAAATAACTGTTTAGGGCAGATCTTTACTGGGCTAATTTAGTAACCTTGACACTGAAGCAGTCCAAACCACAAAAATTCACCAAGTAAACTAGCAAAAATCTATTGAAAAAAATCACTCCAGCAAACCACTCCAACCAAACCATAGTTTTTGGTTTTCTAAGTAAATTACATTTAATATTTAAATAACCTTCAAATATTGATCTATGATCACCTAAGTTATGAAGCGCCTGCAGCTGTAGCCCTGTAGCATCTGATCCCATCAGATCTCAGAAGCTAAGCAGGGTTGGGCCTGGTTAGTACCTGAATGGGAGCCTGCCCGGGAACACCAGAAGCTGTAGGCTTGGGAGAAGAACCTGGCAACCCCCTCCCAAAAATCAATCTGCCATTGAAAACCCTATGAACAGCAGAGAAGCACTGACAATAGTGTTTCCCCTATTGTACAGAGGGTCGCTATGAGTCAGATACCGACTCGACGACACCTAACAACAACAACAACAAGTTATGAAGCAATGTATAGAGAATTTGAAAACCAGTCTCCTATAAATCTCGCTACTTTAAATTGTTGCTTTATGAGCTTGTGTACCGAAAAGTCTTCCAAGCTATAACGTATTGCCCGTGGTTTGGCACAAAAATAAGGGAAACTATTTCACTAAAATCTAAGATTATTAATTCATCTAAATTTTTAATGAATTATAACTCTTACAAAAACAATTTGTGAAGCTTTGTGGGCTCCTAAGATGACCTGGCTCTACTACTAGGGTAAAGAGAGGGCATAGGAACAAGCTGGAAGGAATGGTCCTTCTGGGTAGGTGGTACTTCTTTCAACACTTTAGGGACATTTAATCTCTTTGTAGTTTTCATCTAATAGCTTTAAACATTGACATACAGTTGTATATATGAACATAAGTGTTCATTTATTTTATGTAAATAATTATGTGGGAATACTAGATCATATGGACTATGTATGCTTCTTTATGGGTTTCCAACAAAGTTTGATATATTTTATTTTTAATTTTGATCCAATTAAAAATATTTCTCATGCCCTTAAGACTTGCTCTTTGATTCAGTGGTTATAAATAGTACATTATTTAATTTGAAGAACCTTGTGTATGTTCATATATCTTTGTTATCAATTTTTAATTTTCTTTCCATTAGAATTAGAGACTTTGTTTTATCCGATTTCAATTCTTTAAAATTTGCCAAGGTTAGTTTTATGGTCTAGAATTGTTCAAGCACAGTGAATGTTCATGGGTGCTTGGGAAAAAAGATCATTCTGCTGGTGGTGGTTAGAGCTTTCTATAAATGTCAATTATACCAATTTGACTCATAGAGTTTTTCAGATCTTCTGTATATTTATTAATTCTCTGCTGCCTTGTTAAAAAGCTTACTAAGCGTGTTGGATTCTCCAGCTTTGATGGTGGGCTTGTCTGTCATCTTTTGTGGATTGTGAAGCTCTGTTGTTAGAAACAGATGCACTTAGGTTCAGTATGTTTTCTTGGTGAATTGACCCTTTTATGATCATGTAACGTCCCTTTTACTCTCTTTAAATATTCTTCGTTCTTAAGCACATTTTACCTGATATTAACACAACCATTTCAGTTTTCACTTGATTTGTGTTTGCATGATACAACGTTTGCTTTTCCTACTATTAGTGTATCTTTACTTTTAAAGTGAGTTTCTTGTAGATCGCATATTTTTTCATTATCAAATCTCCTGATTTTTGTCTTTTAATCAGCATGTTTAGATTATTTACATTTACTTTTAATTATTGGTGTGATTGCATTGAAATCTACCATTTTGGTAGTTATTTCTACGAATTCTTTGTTTTTGTTTCTTACATCCTTTGTCCTACTAGCCTTCAGATTGAGTATTTTTTATCATTCCATGTTATCTTCACCATTGACTTCTTTAAAATACTGTGTACTTAACCATGGGTTTATAATATATGTTTAAGAAAATACAGTCTGACTTCAAATAGAACCACACCACACCACATATAGAAGTATCTTATAACACCATCCTCCAGTTTATCCAACTTTTCCTCTGGTGCCAATATTTTCCTCTAGTTTTTAAGACACTATTTAGAATAATTTTATGTTTACAAAAATTTGGGGAAGATAGCATAGAGTGCTCTCATGTATCTCATATTTTTCCTATTATTAACATCTGAGCTTTACTTAGTACACTTGTAACAATTAGTAAACCATTATTGGCACATGATTATTTAATTAATTTAAATATGTTCCCTATGTTTTAACTAATGTCCTTTTTATGTTCAAGGATGCCATCCAAGATACCACATTACAGCTTGCTCTCTTTAGTCTCCTCTCCTTTTTTTTTTTTTTTTTTTTTTTTTTTTTTTTTTTTTTTTTTTTTTTTTTTTTTTTTGTATGTTTGTTTGTTTTGTTTGTTTTGTTTTTGGTTTTGTTTAATTTTGACACAAGGTCTCACTAAGTCACTCAGGCTGCCTCTGGCCTTGAACTTGCAATCCTTGTTCCTCAGTTTCCTAGTAGCTATGGCGCCTGGCTCCTTAGGTCTTTTTGACTGTAACAGTTATTTAGACTTTATTTATTCTTAATGACCTAGAGAGTTTCTAGGAATACCGCACAGGTATTTGGTAGAATGCCCCTGTACTGGGATTTGCCTTTAGGTTTTGTTATGATTAGACTGAGGTTATGGTTTTCTAAAGGAAAACACTGGAGATAAAGTGCTATTTTTATCTCATGGCATCAATGGTCACTACTGTCAGTATTATTCATCACTATCCATTTTGACCTGATCTCTTGGGTGAGGTAGTGCTTGTGAGGTTTCTCCAGAGTAGACTCACTCATTGCTCGCTCCTTTCCATACTCTATTCTTTGTGAGAAAGTTACTATGCACAGACCACACTTCAATAGTGGAGAGTCATGTTCCTTCTCCTTGAAAGTGGAATATCTACATAAATTAGTTGCAATTCTTCCATAAGAGAAATTTATCTCTTACCTCCTTTAATTTATTATTCAATTAATTATTTGTATCAATATGAAGTTGTGGATATTTATTTTATACTTTGACTTACAACTTAGCGTTACTTAACTTAGTTATCAATTTTTTTCACATTTGGCTATTGGACAATACATTAGTTGGTCTGTATGTCCTTCGGCATGCCCCTATCAGTGTGTGTGTGCATGTGGGTATGCACGTGTGCATGCTTCTGCACATGTGTTTGGTGTTTATACCACTTGAATTCTCTGAGCTTACTGGATATGTGATTTAATGTTTTCTATTATTTTTGAAAGTTCTTGACCACGTTCTCTTCAAATATTGCTTCTGCCTTATTATCTCTTTCTCTTTCTGTTACTTCAGTTATATGTATATTAGACATTAGTTTTCCCCCAGCATTGGACCTTTCCTTTTGTTTGTTTTACTCTTTTAACTCTTTGTGTTTCAGTTTGGGTAATTACTATTGAGCCAACAAGAGGATTATTAATTGTATCTAGACTTCTAATGTGCTCATCACATTCATTCTTTGGGTGTGCTACTATATGATTTTTCTCTCATTTCTTTTTTCTCTTTCTTAACAGTTTTCATCCCTATCCCTATGATGAAATTAAAATCTTTTCAAGGATATCTTTCATGATATTAGTTTTTAGTTCTGAATAACAAATTACCACTAACCCAGAATCGTCAAACAATATCCATTTCTTATCTCATAGTTTGTTTATTGGTTTATTTTTATTTAGGCAGTCTGGGCATACCATAAACTGGATTCTCTGCTCAGGATTTCATAATGCTGAAATCAGGGTTGAGTATTCAGCTTATTGATGTTATTGACAGAATTCAATCCAATCAATTGTAGGAGTTAAGCCTCTAGATTTCTGGTGAGGTGTCAGCTATGGCCATGTTAATTTCTAGGGGCCCTGGTAATTCCTTGCCATGCAATGCTCTCATGTATCCTCTTATAGAATAGCAGCATCTTCAGGCCAATGAGAGAATCTCTGCTGCTTCAAATTATAGTCATTTTTAAAGGATTAAATGAGGTTTCCCCACTATAAACTTCTTTTTATTTAACTCACAGATTTGGAAACCCAAGTTAGATCTGCAAAATCTCTTTACCTTTGTCATATAGCATACCCTAATTATAGTAATGAAAGATTCACAGTCCTGTCCACATTGAAGGGGTATAATTGTATATGGTGTTTGCTTCAGAAACAGGAATCCTTGGAGCATGTTAAAATTCTGCAAACCATTCCCATCTTTTTCACTAGAGCTTTTAATATCTTATGAATAATTAATTTAAATTTCCTATCAATTTCAACATGCAGATCATCTGTGGGTCCAGTTTTATCAATACTTTTCTCTTGAAAGTGGGCTGTTTTCCATGTTCTTCTATGTGTTCCATAATGTTTCCTTGAATAGTATGCTTTATGCATAGGATGGTGGTTGTTATTGTTAGGTGCCGACAAGTCGGTGTCCAGCTCATAGTGACTCTACATGCAACAGGCAAAACACTATTGTCAGTGCTTCTCTGCTGTTCATAGGGTTTTCAATGGGTGATTGTTTATGGGGAGTGGGTTGCTGGGTTCTTCTCCCAAGGCTACAGCACCCGGTGTTCTTAGGTAGTCTCCCATCGAAGTACTTGTTGTTGTTAGGTGCCATTGAGTCGAGTCCAACTCATAGTCCCCTCATAGGGTTTTCAATGGCTGACTGTTTTGGGATTGCCTTGGGAGTGGATTGCCATGTCCTTCTCCCATTTTGTGATGCTGGGAATCAAACTTGGGACCTCAGAGACTGCAGAGCAGCACTGTACCAACTGAGCTAAATCCCAGCCCATCATCTAAGTACTAGCCAGGTCCAACCCTGCTTAGCTTGCGAGATCTGATGGGACTAGATACCATAGTGGTACAGCTGCAGGCCCATAGATTGTTGTTAGGTGCCATCGAGTCGGTATCCGACTCATAGCGACCCTCTGTACAACAGGGGAAACACTATTGTCAGTGTTTCTCTGCTGTTCATAGGGTTTTCAATGGCAGACTGATTTTTGGGAGGGGGTTGCCAGGTCCTTCTCCCAGCAGGCCCATAGGATGGTAGAAATAAGGAAACAATCTTTGTGTCTCCACATGGTACATGTCTTCTTTTGCTAAGCCATTACCTAATGAAACTGCATCAATCTTGTCAGAAATTGAGCTGGTTTGAGGCTGTTGTTGCTATGAGTTGCAGTGCATCATCACTTCAAACTCTACTAGTTTACCTTGTGTTTAGGGTGGGTCCTGGGTTATTGGAAAGTTTTTCTCCATGATCTTGTTTCACCCTCAACTCTGAGCCTTTTTTGAGGGCCAGCACCTCACAGAAGATCTCTCTTCACATTGTCATCTCTTCTTCAGTAGCAATCTGCTGCTGTTTGTCCTTCAAACAGCAGTGCTTCTTAGCCTACTGGTGAGGGCCAGAGAATAGTGTTATCCTGTTCTTTCCTCAGCCTTACGAAAGCCTGGCTGTGGGTCAGGGGTGGGCAGTTCTCACTGTTCATTCTCCTCCCTCATTGACGGGGGCCCTCAACTGGTCTAGGCTCAGGACAATGTCCTTCCTCTCCTCCAAGGGAAGAAGGTTTTTCTTTCCCTTTCTTCAGACACACACACACTCTCTCTCTCTCTCTCTCTCTCTCTCTCTCTCACACACACACACACACACACACACACACACACACACACACACAAAGGGGAGGGTGCTGTAGCTGCCACTGCAGCTTAAAGCTTTTGTTCCTTGGGTAGAAGATTCTGGTAGGTTTTGAGAGTTTTTGCAGATTAGCAGTACTGCAGGGAGTCTGTGCCTGAGTGTGAAATCCTTTTTTTCTGTGTCTCCCATGAGGCTCTATATTCTTGTTATATCCAGACTTATCCTTTAGCAACTCCTTAAAATGTCTGTGAATTCTTTTTACCTGTTCCTAAGATGCTCAGCATCTTTTTTTTCTCATGCTCTGCCACAGGGGAAATGCCTTAGAACCATCTCTCCTTGAAGAATAGTCTTTCCTTGGGTTTTAGTGTACCTCTTGTCCTTGTTACTTCAGGGTTTTCAAGGTTGTAAGAAAAGATATGATTTTGTAAGTTCTCTGTTTTTTTCCTCTTTTTCTCAAAGTAGGAATAACATTCTTCCTAGCATTTTATATCTCAGGCAGAAGTGGAACTTCTCCGGAATCTTTAAATGAGTGTCTAGACATGAAAAATTCTCCAGTAACTTCTAATATATAGGAACAGTGTGGAGTGGACTGAGTGCATCTCAGAGTCACTTTGCATTTCTTCCATTTTTGACAACTTTGTTTTTATTACTGCTCTAGCATTTAAGACTCAGTCTCTCTCCTTGGCTTCCCATCTTCAAAGTCAGCATAAATACAAAATTACTGCTGAACTTTGACTAAAGATTTGCATTTTGGATGAGGTGGATCCCATAAGACACTGTATTACAAACAACCAAAATGAGGCAGTCTAAATGCCCATGAGCCTCGCCTTCTGTGTTAGTCACTTTCCTCTTGCTATGCCCAAATGCCTAAGGGAAACAAAAGGAGGAATTACTTACTTTGGTTCACAGTTTCAGCAATTTCAGTCCACAGTCCTTGGCCCGGGGTGAGGCAGAACATCATGGTGGCAGGAGCTGTTCCCCTCATGGTGGAGAGGAAGCAGAGAGAGGAAGGGGCCAGGGACTAGGTGTAGCCTTCAGAGGGATTCCCCCAGTGACCTACTTCCTCCAGGTGAGCCCCACCTCCAAAGTTTCCATCACATCCCAAAGGAGCAACAGGGGACCCAGGGTTCAACACATGAGGCTTGAGGGACCTCTCCTATTCAAAGCATCGCACTGTCATACCACTTCTTACCACCCTTTCTCTTCCACAGAGTCCACACTCATTTCACTGGAACTGCTCTCATTTTTCACTTTCGTTATGTCTTCACCACTTTTATCTCATAAATGCCAATGTTCTTTTTCTCCTATGAAAAACCAAATCAGCTCTCCACAACCTTCCAAATATGTATGTCAAACCCATCTGAGCATTCAGAATACAAAACATAGTTATATTCTCACTACAGTGGAATGCACTGTAAGATGATAAATATTATTTCCAGGGTGGGGCGCAGTGGTGCATGCCTGTAATCCCAGTGGCTCGGGAGGCAGAAGCAGGAGGATCCCAAATTCAAGACCAGAGGCAGTCTGTGTTATTTTAGGGAGACCTTGTCTCAAAAAGTTAAAAAATGGGCTAGGGGTGCAGCTCAGTGGTACAACACTTACAAAGCATACAAGTGGGAGGCCCTGGGTTCAACCCCCAATACCGGAAAAAAAAATATATATATATATGGAGAGAGAGAGAGAGAGAGAGAGAGAGAGTGTGTGTGTGTGTGTGTGTGTGTGTGTTTCCATTTTCATAAGCCCATCCATGAATAGAAAGTATCCAAGGAGCTCAGGTTAAAAAGTTCTTGATCTGCAGTCCTCATAACACTGCTCACCCAATAAGATCAAGGCCAAGAGAAATAAAGATGGGAATCACAGGTACGAGTATAGATTTTGAGCCATGACTTGACTAGATGTCAAATTTTATGAGAGTTTAAAAGAAGCCTAATTCTCATGGTTATGAAATGACCTCCTCGGGTTATAACAGAAATTCAGTATACTTATATTTTGTAGTTTAAGTGGAAGATTACACAAGGTAATTTTATAGAGGAATGATATATTTTTCAGACATCTCAGTCAGTTATATTCTCTAGTAACATTGTGTGAGTGATGTTTTCATTTTTCTTAATTCAGTGTGCACAGTTGATCACTCTTTCAACGAATATTTTATACTGGCTGTTGTGGACTATAAAATTGATATAATGTCTGTTCTTTACTTCAGAATTCCCATAATTGCTAAATTCTGATTTCTTTTTTCCTGGTATTAAGGTTATTATCTATGAGGTGTTTACAAAACAGTTTGGAAAAGGATGAGAAAAAACTCATGACTTACAAATATTTCTGCATGGTTTGAGTAATCCCCAAGGTTTCTGAGACAAAAAGAGTAGTTGTAAAAAATCAATCATAAAGATCCGATATGCTTACGCTAAGTTTTTGTATTCCACTTCCAGCTTTCTAACCTACCATAGAATGAACTCTTGGCCAAAAGTAGACAGTTGAGCAAAGAGAATTCATCCTCTGTGTGTCTCTTCTCCTAAATTCACATTTTTAGGTGATTTATAATGCTTGAGCTTTGAAAAACTTTTTCTTCTAGACACATTCTGAGACCAGTGCCTGTAAGGCTTATGATTGTTGTTGCTGTTAGTTGCCAACTCATAGCAACCCTATGTACAACAGAACAAAATTCCACCTGTCACTGTGCCATGCACGCAATCTTTTTATATTTGAGTCCATTGTTGCAACCACTTTGTTTCTTGTCATTTTGAGTCATGACACACCAGCAAAAGGAGGTCCCAGGGGCTTTACTCCATTCCCATCATTAAGGTTGACTCTACTCTGAGGCAACTCTTCCTGTCATTTTTTTAATACCTTCCAGCAAACAGGGCTCATTTTCTGACACTATATTTGACAGATGGAGAAGGACATAGCAATCTACTCCTGAGGCAATCCCAAAACAATCATCCATTGAAAACCCTTGAGGGTTGCTATGAGTTGGACACAACTTGATGACACCTAACAACAACAACATATTTGACAGTGCTTCTCTGCTCTTCATGGGATTTTCAATGGCTAATTGTTTGGGGAGTGGGCTGCTGGGTCCTTCTGCTTAGTCTGTCTTGGTCTAGAAGTTCAACTGAAAACTGTTCACCATGTGTGGCCCTGCTGGAATCTGAAATACCAGAGGCATAGCTTTCATCATCACAGCAACACACAAGTCCCCACAGCATGACAAGCTGACAGACATGTGAGGGAAGGATTATGATAGTTTATGAAAAAGCAGACCTTTTTGAACTAGTTTCTTTGTTGCCCATGGAAATGCACTAAGTATTCTGTACAACACACTCAGCAATCTAGTTCAAGTTACCAATTTTTACAATGAGGATGGCACTGTTCTCTTATGCACCTAAGAAGTTAAAACTACTGGCTTTCTTCGAAATATAAAGGAATGTAATGATGACGAAGGATCCTTCTAACAATTTGACTTTGTAAAAAGTGATTTCTCCTTTGAACAGATCTATAAAACCTTGAACATTCATGTTACATTGGTTGGCATTGAAATATGGTCACGTGGAGACAAAATAGAAATACCTTCAAATATAGAAACTACCTTACTGCATTTTGCCACATGGCAAGAAACAGTCCTTAAAAAAAGGAAGAAGTTTGATCATGTTATGTTACTGAGGTAGGTGAATATTCTATTTTCATACACACCTTCGGTGGGTTATTAAAAAAACAAAAGAGCAAATGAGCAACAAAAATACTTTTTAAGACAATTGACTTTGGGTATTACACAAACACTAAGTTATTTCTACCTGTGTAGAAAATCTCCAAGTAGACTATGTAATAAACTTTCTTTCTAATGTTGAGTAAGACTAGAAAGGAAAAGTCTGATCTACACCTATTCCTGGGAAAAATTAAGCAAGCCATAAGGTAGGCAGAGTGCTTTGAGAATCCATATGCCCTGCCTATCAGCACCCACTGCCAACTCCCTTCACCCTTTCACGCTATGCCATTTCAATATCCCACCAAAACCTGCTGTTCTGGGAAGTATTTCCCTCTCCAGACACTCACGCCTTCATCAAAGTGTGTCCAGCCAGTGATCATCCCTCAAGATTATCTTCCTTACTGTGCAAGTTGACACACAACTAACCTGGTAAGTTAAGCTTCCTGATCAAAAGTCTGGATTTGTTTCTTCAATCATTAATTCACTTTAAAGGGTTTACCGTTTTATAATTTTTGTTATTCACAATATCTACCCTAATACTTAGCCTACAGGTCCAGGGCAAATAGTTGTGGAATTGAACTTAATAGATCCTTGTGTTATTCTAAGAAATGTTAACTCATGGGAGAACTACTTTGGAGGGATGACTTTTTTTAGCATCTCTTCTGAAGACCCTAAAATGACTATATTAGTGCAGCTAGCATTACTGTATCTATTTTATCTATCTATAAGTATTTCTCTGGAAGTCTGGCAAGGTAGCCTGCTAATCTTCTTTCTGGTATTATCTAGATATTAGCTTTCAGACAGAACTCAGAAACATAAAGGTTCTAAATCTACAATCAGAGGTTATGTCTAGTCTTTTGGAAGGTTGGTAAGAGTGAACCAGACAATTAATGTGATACCATCCTTTGTATTCATATCTGGATGGCCCGTAGCATGTATGTATGGGGGTGTACTTGTGCCCACCTTGGGCTTAAATATCCATGCACCATCATAACCAAAAATTGTGGTGGATGAAAGGTAGTAAAATATCACAATTACCTTCAGATTGAGCAAGGTTAACCCTGAGCGCCATCTTTTTACATGTATCTTAAAATACCTAATATGTCTAGAAATCTTTAAATGGGTAAAAGTGGACAGTCTTTTACTTTAATAGAATTTCTCTTATTCTGGCCAGTATCTTCTCATATAACAGGATGTTTGCCAAGAGACATGGAGTAAATTGCTACTAAATCTTCAACTGGGCATTATCTCTGGAACCTTTTATGTATTACATTTGTTGTGTGTCTTCTCTTTTATATTCACATAGATTTAGAAGGAGCAAAACAGTCTAGACAGCATTGTCATGGTTTTACCTTTGTGTGTAAGTGACTATCAGAGAAGTCAGCTAGAGAGTGTCCCTCCCACGGTGTGTCACCTCTCTCCCTGGTATTCTTCTGAGCCCTCCGGGGTCTGGGAAGACCAGAATTCTAAATTCCTCTAAGATGTATAGTCAAATATTGACAGTTAGAATGGAGGCATAGAAACATTTCATTAGTAAAGGAAGAAACAAATTGTATCTTCATGATCAAAGACAGTTTGGCCAAAGTTGGGCACCACCGTGCATGCGTATAATCCCAGCAACTCTGGAGGCTGAGGCAGGAGGATCATGAATTTGAGGTCAGAGGCAGCCTGCACAATTTAGGACAACTCTGTCTCAATGTAAAATATAGAAAGAGGTTACAGGTGCATTTCAGTGGTGGAATCTTACCTAGCATGTGTGAGGCCCTGGGTTCAACCCCCAAGTGCTACAAAAAAAAAAAAAAAAAAAGGTGTTCACCTCACCTGGTTGCCTTTCTTATATTGGAATCCTATGATAGTCTAACTGCTGTCTTCCACCCCATGCTATGGTAGTTCTGTTTACAATGGGCCAACTCTAAAAGCTGTTCTTGAGTCAAATCAAATTTTGATCCCTATAATATGGGCCGGGATTTAGCTCAGTGGGTAGAGCACTGCGCTGCAGTCTCTGAGGTCCCAAGTTCAATTCCCAGCAACACAAAAGTGGGAGAAGGACCTGGCAATCCACTCCCAAGGCAATCCCAAAACAGTCAGCCATCGAAAACCCTGAGGTTCTCTATGAGTCGGATACCGACTCGACGGCACCTAACAACAACAACAACAATAATACGCACATCTACATTTTTCTTTTTAGGGAATAGAAGAACAATCTTCTTTTTATATGACCATTCTTTTAAATGTTTGATTATAGGTATCAAATCCTGAGTTTCTATGGTTGATTTAAAGTTTTAAGGTTTTTTACCTGTATCTAATTGATCATGGTATTGAGTGCTAGATTGATTTAAAGTTTTAAGGTTTTTCACCTGTATCTAATTGATCATGGCATTGAGTGCATTCACTATATTGCATTTTCCCCCTGAACACTTTAAATTTATTTCATTAATTTGTTTTTTGTTGTTTAAGTGGTTTTATCCAAAGCTGGGTGCAGAGTAGAATGTTGTTGTTGTTAGGTGTCGTCCAGTCGGTATCTGACTCATAGTGACCCTCATAGGGTTTTCAATGGCTGATTGTTTTGGGAATGCCTTGGGAGTGGATTATCAGGCCCTGGCAATCCATAATTCCAGAAATGAAGGAATATTTTCAAGTGCAAAAGCATTAGCTTTATGGTGGTTCCCTACAGTTTGAACTTTGCATTAAACTGCTAACTGAGATTGAAAGATACATTTGCATCTCGTTTACAGTGGGAAGTGGCTCTACACAGATGCACAAGGAATTTCTTACCCCAGCGAGATGTGCGTGCCCTATTATTCCACCAGTGTTGTTAAGGTGGGCTGTGTTTTACATGTGCTATATTACTTAATCAAAATGTTTGGATTAAATTTCTGTAATGTTCTGTGTCTAGTTGAGAAACCATGTCTGCATTTGTCATACAGTCCCAAGATATGTCACTGTTAGTTGTTGTTGTTAGGTGCTGTCGAGTCGGTATCCGACTCATAGCGACCCTCATAGGGTTTTCAATGGCTGACTGTTTCGGGATTGCCTTGGGAGTGGATTGCCAGGTCCTTCTCCCATTTTTGCGGTGCTGGGAATTGAACTCGGGTCCTCAGAGACTGCAGTGCAGCACTCTACCCACTGAGCCAAATCCCAGCCCATAAGATATGTCATTAAGAGATTTATTTCCCTTTATTAAATGAGAACAGAAGATTTTTAAATAAAAAATCCTATAAATAAAGTGAACCAGTGTAGTTTAGAGTTCAAAAGACATTATATACAGATTAACATACAATGAATAGTAAAGCTCTTTTGCATTAATAAATACAATTACTTCTAAGTAATGCTCACAAAACTTGATGGCTGATTTAGCAAGTAAAGATAATTGGTTTTGTGCTGACAAGACAGCCTTGTAGTTCATATTCAGAAAGTATAAAGACCTATTAACTATTATCTCTTCTGTTTATCTTACCCTAATTCAATTCTTGAAGCTTCTAGTAAGTGCTGACCAAGTGAACAAGTTTGGAAACTTATTGAAAACATGACAGTTTATATTTATTTCTTTTATGTTTGCCTAGTTGTTGCTGTGTCTAGCCTATTCTTGATAAAACGCTAGTCCTTATTAAAAGGACAACATGACTTATTTATTACAGTTATTTTTATTCCTGTAGATTTTCTTTTCGTGTTTCAGCAACATAAGTTTTGTATAAGAGAGTTGTATAGGCTGCTACTATTTTAATTATGATATTTTAACCACTCCAAGAAACATTCTAAATTTCATATGAGCAAAACAAAATGAGCATACCAGTAATGGCTGTTGTTGGGCAGCATCAAGTTGGGTCCAACTTATAGCAACCATTAAGTACAATAGAATGAAACATTACCCAACACTGTGCCATCCACAAAAACTTTTTGTCTGAGCCCAATGTTGCAGCCACTATATTTCTTCTCATTTTGATACATGCTACATCAGCAAAAGGATGTCCTAGGGATATTACTCCCTTCCTAAAAACAGTAGAGGTTGACTCCACTTTGAGGAGGAAATTCTTCTGCCACAGTCCATGGCCTGCAGCCTAAGGATCCAGGGTTTCCCGAAGGTGGGTGAGGAGTCGGCGGCGGTGGGTAACAGAAACACAACAGCTCAGAGGCAGTGTGGATCTGTTCCATTTATTGTTTGGATAGCTCATTTTTTATACAGTCTTTTTAGGCTTAGGTCATGCAAGTAGTAAGAATACGTGCAGTTTTACATACATCTGGCAGTCATAATAGCAGTGGAGGGTCAGGCTGACCAGAACAGCAGCCTTTACTTTTTTTTCTCTAGCTGGGAACCAAGGTCTGCCTTAGATGAGCACCTCTCTGTGTTAAAATTGTCAAGGAGGATTTTGTACTGTGGGAACAGGCCTGTGTATTCTTTTGATTGTTTTATACTTTCTCTGTAAACCTTAGCTATCATAGGTGGGGTCACTTTAGTCCAAGTAGGGGCTAACAACTCAGCCTGCTGCAGCTGAAGCATAAATTACTTAACATTTGAGTTCCAGGGTGGAAATTGCTGATCAGCTTCAACTAGAATAATATCCACATATCCCTTACAATTGGTGGTCATTACTTCTAACTCATTTACAAATTCCCTCAGTCGTGTCATTCTTTCAGCATTTATTTCATTAGAGTTTAATACAATATTAGTTATGAGTATTAGTCCTAAACATAAAGTAATCATAATAATTAGAAGCAGTAATCCTATTCCTAGAAAGCAAAAAGCACATTTTCCTTTTCTTCATCCCCATCCATTTCTTGGAAGATGAGTTCCTTGAACCCCTCTTCCCCATATCCGGACCTTGTCAGACAACACAGTTAGAAATGGCTGTGGCATTCTGCCCTAGTCATTTCTTCAATGCCTTCCAACCTAGGGGCCTTGTTTTCTGGAATTATATTTGACAGTGCTTCTCTGGTATTCATTTGGTTTTCACCTTTCGGGAGTAGGCTGCCAGGTCCTTCTCTCTACTCTGTCTTAGTCTGGAAGGTCATCTGAAGTCTGTTCACCATCAGTGGCCCTGCTAGTGTCTGAGATATTGGCATAGCTTTCAACAGCACAGCTACACACAAGCCCCCTTAGCACAACAAGCTAACAGACACATGGAGGATAGTATTAAAGGTATTCTATTAGCTTTATAATAACATGACAGCCTATCTTTCTTTGGAATTTTTTTTCTTTATCATATGGATTAAAACATGAAATAGAACCATAAGCCAAGATAACAACTGATTGTGCCATGGATTTTATATCTCTGATCTTCAGAGATATAACAGATACTCCCTCCACAGATTGTATAGCATCACTGTGCAACATGAGGCTATAAATTGAAAACAAGAATATCAAATATTTTTATCTGTATTCCCACTGGATGTCTAGTACAAAGAAGGCAATCAATAATATTTATTATCTTGTGTAAGACATTCATCGTAATCCCTTGGCACTGCTTTAACAAAACACCATAAACTGAGTGGCTAATAACACAACAGAAATCTATTTCTCGTACTTTCAGAGGCTGAGAAGTCCAAGGTCAAGGTACTGGTAGATTTGGTGTCTGCTGAGGGTCCATTTTCTGGCTCAGAGTTGGCAAATTTGTGCTATTTCATCACATGGTAGAAGGGGTGAGAGATGTCTTGAACCTCATATATAAAGGCCATAATCCCATTTATGAAGGCTCTGCCTCATAACTAACCACCCGCCAATTCCTGGGAGTTAAGGAATCAACATATGAATTTTGGAAGAACATAAGCATTCTGACTATAGTGGTATTAGTTGATAGTTTTTAGCTATTTGTAAGAATGAGTCTGTGTACACGCAGCAATGAATATTGCTGTGACACACAGGGAAATTGAGAATTTTAGAGCTAAAGAGTCATTTTCCCTCCCTCATTATATAATTAAAGAAACTGAAGGGCACAGGAAGGAGATTATTAAGTCCATGACCTCTCAGATAGGTACTGAATGGGAGCTAGAAACCGGGTCTTGCACCCACTAGTTCAAAGTGCTATCAAGGTACTATTGTGTGTTCTATTTTAGAAATTTCTAATGACCTTTTTTTTTCATCAGGACCTTTTACCGGACATAAATATAGTTGCAAACAGAATGGCACATCAGTTGGGGCACAGCCTTGGGATGCATCATGATGAGTTCCCATGTACCTGTCCATTGGGAAAATGTGTAATGAATGCTGGAGGAAGGTGAGGCTCAAGTAATGTGGAGTATACATTTGAAAATTGGGGGAGTAGCTGGGCACAGTGGTGCATGCCTGTAATCCCAGCAACTCAGAAGGCAGAGGCAGGAGGATCGCAAGTTCGAGATCAGAGGCCGTCTGGGTAATTTAGCAAGACCCTGTCTCAAAAAGTTTTAAAAAGTGATCTGGGAGTGCAGCTCAGTGGTACAGTACTTGCAAAGCATGCAAGCGCAAGGCCCTGGGTTCAACCCCCAGTGCTGAAAAAAAAAAGAATTGGGGGAGTAGTTTCAGGGTCACCTACATTGTTTTAGGGATATATTGTTATTCAGCAGAATTTCCTGAGAGGTCTATTACAAAACTAGGCAAGATGAGGGGTTTCTCTTTTAGGACTAAATCTTACCCACTTGTAGTGTCACTTTCTAGTGATACACTGAAAGAAATTCTAAAACTCTATCTGCACACATTGCAAAAGTACACTATGATCAATTGCAACCGACCAATCTCTACCGAGACACTTAGGGGAGAAATAGATTCTACACGCCATGGTTTGCCATCTTTTCTATAAGCTGTAATTTCTTCCTTCACATCTTTACTCAAATGTCACTCTCAGCAAAACCTTTCCACACCACCTCATCCAACTTTTCAGTTCTGTTTCATATCACACTTACCCTGGTATTTTCCATCTCTTTACTTTTTGTTTTATTTGATTTTTCTTCCTGATATGTATCACTATTTAATATGTTCTATGTTTTACACATCCAGCTTGTTTTTTAGGTTACTCTTCCACTGGAATATAAACTCCATGAGGTCATAGAGTTTTGCCTGTTTTGATTTCTATCATATTACTACTATCTAGAAAGCTCCCAGGCAGAAATTAGGTACTCCACAAATAGATAAAGAATGAACAAATGTTCAGCATTCCTCCATTATACTGTGAATTACCTTGTGGCCAGGTCCTGCCTTGTACATCTTTGGACCCTCTACAGGAGGTACATATAACACATTATGTTGCTGATGTTGTTAGGTGTCGTCAAGTCCAACTCATAGTGACCCAATGTACAGCAGATGGAAATACTTCCTGATTTGATCTTATTTACGTTTAAGCCCATTGTTGCAGACACTGTGTCAACCCATCTGGTGGAGGGTTTTCCTCTTTTGCATTGACCTGCCACTCTCCCAAACATGATGTCTTTCTCTAGGGATTGATCTCTCCTGATTACATTTGTGAAATATGTAAGACATGCAGTCTGGCCATTGTTTCTTCCAAGGAGCACTCTGGTTGCACTTCTTCTAGGACAGGTCTGTTGGTTCTTTTGGCACTCCATGGTATATTCAATAGACATCTCCAGCACCATAACTCAAAAGTATCAATTCTTTTCCTGTATCCCTTGTTCAATGTCCAGCTTTCACAACCATATGATGCAATTGAAAATACCATGGCATGAGTCAGACACACCTTCATCTTCAATGTGACATCTTTGCTTTTCAATACTCTAAAGAAATCTTTTGCCACAGCTTTTCACTATGAATAGCAAAGAAGCACATTATGTACTGTAAGAAAATTGTCTGTTAATGATGATGTGTGCTTCCATATGTTGACTAAATGACATAAAGTAGCTAAAGCACCCAAACACAGTGGCTGGCAGAGAGGAAGAATTCAGTAACCAATATCTATATTGAATATCATTGTCTACATACTTAGTAAGATTTTCAGAATCCCACCATCCCCATCTAATGTAATGGATTCCCTCAAAGCCCTTTGGTATTTAATCATTGTGACAATAATAGTGTCAAGGGTGTCAAACAAAAGGAAGACAGAAAAGAGTTGAATTTCAGTCTAAAAAGAAATATTCAGCATTCCTAAGGCTAAATCTTCATAAAGAACTACTCCACATCAGACACTATGTTAATTAGTGGTTATCATTAAAACGTTGAACATGATACATTCCTTGCCTTGAGAAATTTATCATCTTTCAGGAATAGTAAACACAGATTTATAATAGCATAAATTATTTTAAGATGGACACATTGAAGGAGATATGGGAGCACCAGGCACAGACAGCCAGATAACCATAGGCTTTACGAAGGATTTGTTGGGGGATACACAGCTAATCATTTTATTGAAGTAACATATGTGATTGTGTTTTAAGAAAATATTTCCAATAGTACAGAGCCCAACTCCTACTCTGCTCTCACAGTTAACATTTGTATTTGTCCATTCTAGATTCTTCATAAAACTTTCACAGCTGCTGTACTAGGATGCATTGGTTTGATAAATCTTTATTTTTAACCTCCTGTTGTCTCCAGTGTTCCTGCCGTAAAATTCAGTAAATGCAGCCAAGCCCAGTACCAGCAATACCTGAAGGAACATAAGCCAGCATGCATGTCCAATATCCCATTTTCTGCTCATTTTAATGATTTCCCATTTTGTGGAAACAAGAAGGTTGATGAGGGAGAAGAATGTGATTGTGGCCCTGTTCAGGTAATTGCGAATGATGTTGCCTTTAAATAACAAAATTTGTGCCCTGCTGGAATCTCAGCAGGGACATAGTCATTAATCAGAAAGCTTTTAAAAATGTGCTTTTTTGTTATTTTTCCATTTTGGAAACCTGCTGTTTGGGCAGCCTCATTTAAAGGTTTCTTAGGAAGTCATGAACAGTGTATAATGATCTTTCTAGAGAATAGCAGCATTGCATTTGGCCTGGCTTATACATTAATTGGCTTGTTTGTGAGAAGGACCCATATGTGTCATTGAGTCTGATCTCTCGTGCACAGTAGAATGTAGCTGTCCTACAAAATCTCACATAGTCAGTCAGTCAGATTTTGTACTGCTGGACAACTCTCATCATTACAAAAAAAAATTCTTAATAGGGCAAAAAACTTCAAATTTTTCACATATTATTGCAGTCTTGGTCTTTGGAACACTTAGAAAAGAGTCACCCAGAAAAATTATAAAGTAATTCTTAATCTGCTTCTTTCCCAACATAGACACTATTTCTTTCAGGAGCACATCAACATATGTGTCCTCACCAACTTACTACTCAAATTAACGAGAGCATACAAATCACAGAGGAATGTTGTGAACCTACAGAGTCTAGTTTAGTAGTCATGAGTGGGGCTAAGATTCTGCATTCTTACCAAGCTACAGGGTTCTGCGGATAGTGCTGGTCTGAGGACCCCAGTTTTAGTATCTACACTGCACACACTGAATAGTTCAAAAGTGTTCTAATAGGACAGCAATCAAGAGAGTCCAAAATCAGAGTGGGAACAATGACCTGTTCAGAGGATATAAGAACTAATTTTCAAATGTCTCAGATTAAGTGTAAAGGCTTTTAATTTTGGAAATTCTTCCTCTTATCTATGTGCCCTCTTTGGAATGCTTCTATAGCTTCATTCTAATGCATGAGGTATCTTACCTGATCAGAAGAAGACAATTTGTTTTGCAGTTTTAACTTTGTTCAAACAGGTGAGACCTAAGTGACCATTCTGCTATTATTAGATAATAATGCATTTTTTAAAGGTTATCTTGAAATACTTGGCATTTTGAGCAAAAGACCAGATTTTTAGAAATTGTATTATCTCCCCTCAAACTTTAGCATATGAAGCAGCATAACTGGAGTTATCAGGAGAATGGAATGCTAGAGACTTTCTAATTCTGCCAATGACAGTTCATGAGCTGTGGAGCAGTGAACAGCCAGGATGGAAGGAAACACAGTAAAATCCCCCAAGACCAGCTCTAAATAATAATCTTTACCCATTTTGTGTAGCCAAGGAACATGTATTTGTATTTAACTCTGAAACATCACACAAAAGCACAACCAATTAACTCATCAAAAGGGAGCCAAAAGACAAACCCATTTCTGATACTTCACTTTTGATTTTTGCCAGGAGTGTACTAATCCTTGCTGTGATCCACACAAATGTATACTGAAGCCAGGATTTTCTTGTGCAGAAGGAGAATGCTGTGAATCTTGTCAGGTAAAATCTTTTGCTTAGAGAGGGTTTCTCTGCTTTCGGCTTTACTGTATGTAGGACCAAAGAGTTGCTAGGCTGTGGCTGATCTTCCACCACTAATTACAGAATGGAGTGGGGCTTACTAATACCAACAGTACCTGTCCTGAGATGCTCTGACTTCTGAACAGCAGGTGATGCTATGGTTTGGGGAGTGGAGAAGCAGGTGAGCAGTTTTAGAAGTGAAGTCACATGATCAACACTATTCTTGCCCTTCTGTAAGTCATTACCGTCCTACTTAACTTCACCTGGGAGGAAAATTGTATCCTAACAACAGTGAGCTGAAAGGGAAAGGGAGGATACTGGGATTAGAAAGTGATAGTGGCTACCAGGTGGAGAAAGAGCATGTCTTGTACATCTTTAAATCTTTCCAAAATCTAGCACTTTTCCGTAAATGTTGAACAGCTGAATGAAAGAATGTCTCCATACATTTCCCTGTAGCAATGAGATCCAGGGTGTTTTTCCAATTCCTATGGAGGAATATGATTTCTTGCTGATAGAGATTGCAGATTGTAGGTAGGGGTTTCCAGATACATGCGGGTTGGGGAGGGATAACATACTGGAGCAAGTGAAGAAGAGAGGAAAAATGAGAACACTTGCCCATTCCTCCATGAAAGGCTGTTCTAATACCAATTTTCAAAGTCACCATCAAATCCTCCCAAAAATTACATAAAATCCAAGACATTTACAAATGATAACCATTCTCACTGTTATAGAGAAGGAAATTAAAATCCTTCTCTTTACAGGTCTTTTGTAGATCAGTTCAATGAGTCAACTTTCTACCTACTTACTCAATCCTCCCTACCTGAAACGGTGAAAGATTCAGTCTGTTTTTCTTCAACAGATAAAGAAGGAAGGAGCTCTGTGCAGAGCAGCTAAAGACGAGTGCGACTTTCCTGAAATGTGTTCTGGCCATTCGCCTGAGTGTCCTAAAGACCAGTTCCAAGACAATGGGTTTTCTTGTAACAATGGACAGGGTTACTGCTTTATGGGGCAATGTCCCACTCGAGATGACCAGTGCTCTACATTGTTTCATGGTGAGAGGCAGCCACAGCGAATGACTGATAAAGATAATAGCATATGTTTCTCTGTTATTATTCTATAAGTACTAGGGGCATGATTGAAGATGATATCATTTGTGACATTCTTCCAAGGTATTACCTAACATCTCTTTAGGTATTTGCTCTGTGATTAACCTTACCTCCAACACACTATCTCAATATGTGAGCTAGTGTGTGTTGGTAACATTTTCTATATCTTTGCTCTTACCCAAAACACTCTTCTGATGCAATAGGGTGGTTTTTAAGCTATTTATATATTCCATTCTACTCCATTACTGCACAATACAATGTGACACTGGAAGTGCAGTTGCCTTAGAAAATAAGGTGTTTTATGATTGGCAATATTCATGCTTTCATTGTCTTACTTTTATAATATCATTTTGCACCCAGGAGCGAAAGCGAGTCATGACGCCTGCTACAAGATGAATAAAAAAGGAAATAAATTTGGTTATTGCAAAAACAAGGAAAACAAATTTGTTCCCTGCGAAGTGAAGTAAGTGCCCCATGGGAAACAGAACTCTATAACACTGTCTTGAAAAGTCGTAAAGGCTCCTGTTCTGACAACGGTTAAACCTCCTTTTGCTGAGAGATTAGGAAGAGAGGTAATAAGAAGGGAAATAGCACATATCCCTGACAGTGTTGACTGGTACTTGTTGTTGTTGTTGTTAGGTGCCATCCAGTCAGTATCCTACTCATAGCAACCCTACGTACAACAGGGGAAACACTATTGTCATTGCTTCTCTGCTGTTCACAGGGTTTTCAATGGCAGATTGATTTTTGGGAGTGGGTTGCCAGGTCCATCTCCCAAGCCCATAGCACCTGGTGTTCCCAGGCAGTCTCCCATCCAAGTACTAACCAGGCCTGACCCTGCTTAGCTTCTGAGATCTGACAAGGATCGGATGCCACAGGGCTATGGCTGCAGGCAACTCATACTTACATACTGCATTTATTAGCTAAAGGTCATGGAACATAAAGAGGAAAGATGGAGACTTAAATGCTTAGGAAGGAATGAGAGGAAGTGACTCCTGCCAAGAAAAAGGGGAGGAAGGGCAACAAGAGAAAGTGGAAAACCAGAAAAGTGAAAATAAAAAATGAAAGGAAAAGAGGTCTAGCCATAGAAAGAATAGCAGAAGTTGAAAATGAGAGAATAGGAAAATTGGGACGTTATATCTGATTCATGAACACATGAGTTGAATCATACTTCCAGGTTTGCTGCCTGACATTAGGCAAAGGTTTTTACCGGCCCAAAATGGTATTTGGACTGAAAATAGCAACCACCAGAACCTATGGTCAAGTTCACCTTTGCTTGTAAATACACTGGGTGAAAATGGATGCTCCCTTCACCTCCCTTACTCTCCATTGCCACCTGAACTTTCAAATAGGGATTAGCACAACAGCAACTCGCCGGTTTGTTGGCAGAATCAACTGATAGACTCTATTCAGGAAAGAAGGAAGGAACTGTCAGTGTGCTCACTGAAGTTACTCTAATTCAAACTAGGCCCAAGAAATATTCTGTGAACTTAAACAAATATTGATTTATGAGGATAACAGGGTCAGAACTTTATATGGCTAATGGTTTCCTCAGCTTGCCCTGACCCCTTTAATCTGTTGATAAACTGGGTCTAGAAAAGAGTAGCCAGGCCAGTTTGTTTCCAGCCTAGTCTCTGCAAGTCTATTTCTGGTCCAAAGTCTGAGGATCCTCTCCCTTTCCCTCAGAGATGTCAAGTGTGGAAAGATATACTGTACGGGAGGGCAGCACTCATCTCTCCTGGGAGAAGACAAGACCTACTACCTTAAGTATCCAAAGCAGAATGCCTCGGTCATATGCAAAACTGTTTATCTCTACCACAATTCTGAAGATGTTGGCTTGGTTAATCCTGGAACAAAGTGTGGAGATGAAATGGTAAGGTGAAAACACCCCCTTTTTTAATTCAAACTTCTTAGTTGAGCTAGTCAAAAACATTGGATCCTACCATTGGTTCCAGAGGGGTTTGTATTGGGAAAGCAGAGGAAAAAATGGGAACCTTAACCATTATTATTATTGATTATCAGAATAGCAATAAAGCTATAACACTCTCTTTGCTTAATTTTAGTTATACCAAATGATGTGTTGTTGTTGTTGTTAGGTGCCGTCAAGTCGGTATCCGACTCATAGCGACCCTCTGTACAACAGGGGAAACACTATTGTCAGTGCTTCTCTGCTGTGCATAGGGTTTTCAATGGCAGATTGATTTTTGGGAGGGGGTTGCCAGGTCCTTCTCCCAAGCGTACAGCTTCTGGTGTTCCCAGGCGGTCTCCCATCCAAGTACTAACCAGGCCCAACCCTGCTTAGCTTCCGAGATCTGACGGGATCGGATGCCACAGGGCTATGGCTGCAGGCAAATGATGTGTAGTTGTTATAAATATGCTTAATTAGTACCTTACAGTATCTAAGTAAATCAGACATGATATTTTTATAATTAATGTGACTATAAGCTAGGACTATATTCTTGATTTATTTTATTTATTGGACTATATATCCTGGCCCAATACAAGGTTGTCAGTGGTTGTGCTGGACACAAATGATCTGAAGATGAATATACTTGAGAATTTTCATGCAGTAGATTAAACGGATTGTCATAATCCAAGGAAAGTGCTATTGTAGTAGGGTTCCCATGGGGCATTTGGAATCTAAAGGAAGAAATAGCTATTGATCAAACATGTGTGGCATCTCAAGCTTCAGCTTTGGCCTGGTCAACATTTTTAACCCAGAGGGAATGAGAAAAGTTTTTCACATCTTTATTTCAAAGCATGTATACAAGTGGACAGTGTGTGATGATCAAATCTGGGAAACCACTGTATTGATCACCTTGCACATTTATTATTTCTTTGTGTGGGGAACATTGGAAAGCCTCTCTTCTATTTTGAAAAATACAGAAAATTTTTAAAGATAGTCACTCTACTGTACCACAGAGTGCTACAATGGTTCCTTCTAACTGCAGTTTTATACCCATTAACCAGCCTCTTCCTGTCCTTCGCTTTCTACCCATCCCAGCCTCTGGTAACCACAGTTCTACTCTCTGCTTCCATGAATTCAACGTTTTAATTTCCATGTGCAAGTGAGAACATGCTGAATTTGCTTTTTTATACCTGGATTATTTCACTTAACAGAATAACTCCTAACTTATCCTTGTTGCCACCAATGAATGGATTTCATTCTTTTTTCTAGTCAATATTTAATTGTATATGTATAGCAGGGGCTGGGGTTTAGCTCAGTTGGTAGAGCACCACTCTGCAGTCTCTGAGGTCCCGGGTTCAATTTCCAGCACCACAAAAATGGGAGAAGGACATGGCAATCCACTCCCAAGGCAAGCTCCACCCCCCAAACAATCAGCCATTGAAAAACCTTTGAGGGTCTCTATGAGTCGGACATGACTCAAGGGCACCTCACAACAACATATGTATAGCACATTTTCTTTATCCATTTGTCTGTTGATGAACACTTAGCTTTATCCCATATCTTACCTATTGTTAATTGTTCTGAAATACACATGGAAGTACAGAAAAGTCTTTTCATAAAGAAAGTCCTATGTAATATGTAGGATATAAAATACATGGCATATTCAGATAGCTGACAGTTCTAGTGGGGCTTGAGCTTTGGGTGAAATTACAAAAGATGAACTTGAATAGGTAGAGTGAGATCAGCCAGATGTGGCTGTGCACCCCTGTAATCTCAGCCCTTGGGAGGCTGAGGCAGGAGGATTACGAGTTTGAGGGCAACATGAGCTACACGGTGAGACTCCATCTCAAAAAATAAAAAAGGAAAAAACAAAAAAGATAGAATGAGGCCAAATTGGAAAAGAGTTTATCACCACAAGATGATAGGTTGTGTGCTACAAATAGCCAAGGAAATCTGTATTTGTGAAAATTAAGGTATGCATACCCTGCAACCATGGCCCTATGGCATCTGATCCTGTCAGATCTCAGAAGCTAAGTACCTGGTTAGTACTTGCATGGGAGAACACCTGGGAACACCAGGTGCTGTAGGCTTGGGAGATGGACCTGGCAACCCACTCCCAAAAATCAATCCGCCATTGAAAACCTTGTGAACAGCAGAGAAGCACTGACAATAGTGTTTCGCCTGTCGTGCGTAGGGTCGCTATGAGTCAGATACCGACTTGACAGCACCTAACAACAACAACAAAGTATGCATACCAACCACAAACTAGAAAGCAAAATGACATTCAAAAGGTAGTGTAGACCAGGCCTCGGGTGGAAGAAAAATGCCAATTTTCTTTTCATTTCAAATATGGAAAACTAGTTTGGGATATAAATCAAAAACTACATCTTGATCTTATAGGTACTTTGTGGCCATCGCTGCCACCTAGAATGACTGTTCTTCCATGTGAAGGCTGAGGACAGAAACACCAATCAGGGTGGGGCCAGGTCTTCAGCCAGCTCCCAAAGAAGGAATTCACTGAAGAGCAAATGCCAGTCTGTGGGAGTATCACAATGATATTAAAGAGTTTTCCTTTAACTTTTGCACCAAAATACAATCATTAAACATAGCGAACTTAAAAATGCATAAAACCATTTTTGACTTCTAAGTAGCTATTTTTTCTGGATAAGTTTTAATTTGGCAGAGGAAGATGGGGAAGACACATCACAGTGCTCTCAGGTTCTCTTTTCCTTAGTTATACTATAGAACTCTTGGATGCCCTTGAGTCGGATCCGACTCATGTTGTTGTTAGGTACTGTTGCATTGTGTCTGACTCATAGCGACCCTCATAGGGTTTTCAATAGCTGATTGTTTTGGGGTTGCCTTGGGAGTGGATTGCCATGTCCTTCTCCCATTTTTGCAGTGCTGGGAATCAAACCCAGGACCTCAGAGACTTCAGAGTGGCCCTCTACCAACTGAGCTAAATCCCAGCCCCAGATCTGACTCATAGTGACCCTAACTACAACAGAAGAAAATGCTGCCCAACATTGTTTCATGCACACACTCTTTTTATGGTTGAGCCCATTGTTGCAGGCATTGTGTTTCTTCTCATTTTGAATCATGCTACACCAGCAAAAGGGTTGGGGTTTAGCTCAGTTTGTAGAGTACTCCTCTGCACTCTCTGAAGACTCGGGTTCAATCCCCAACCGCAAAAACGGGAGAAGGATTTGGCAATCCACTCCCAAAGCAGTACTGAAGCAATCTGCCATTGAAAACCCTACTGGGTCACTATGAGTCAGACCCAACTTGACAACAACAACAACAACAACAACAACAACAACAACAACAACAAGGAGGTCCCATCATTAAGGTTGACTTTACTTTGAGGAAGCAACTCTTCCGCAGTTGTTTTCATGAATTCTTTCCAGCCTTGGGGAGTCATTTTCTGGCACTATGTTTGACAGTGCTTCCCTGCTATTCATAGAGTTTTCAATGTTAGTTGTTTCAAAAGTGGGCTGCCAGATCCATCTCCCTAGTCTGTCTTAGTCTGAAAGCTCAGCTGAAACCTGTCCACCATGGCTGGCCCTGCTGGTATCTGAAATATCGATAGCATGGCTTTCAGCATCACAACACTCAAGCCCCTACAGCATGACAAACTGACAGACATGTAAGGGACTAGAGAACAAGTAGCATAAAAAGAAAACAAAACAAAAAGGAAAGGAAAAAGAGAAAGGAAGAGAATACAGAGAAAGGGTAGGAGGGTGCTGAAGAGAAAAGAGAGGAGAGGAGAGGAGGGGAGGAAGGGGAAATTGGCTCTTCCTTTCTTTTGTACACAAGAATTCTTGCAAGCCTGTCTTTGTAGTTAGCTCTTTATTCAACATGCAAAGATGACAGTTAAAATAAGACATGTTTCTATATTACTATTTAGTTAAGCTTGAAATCCTCAAAGAGAGATCTTCATGGGTTTTAAAGCAATCTGGGCCAGTGCTTCATCATGTGTGTGGACAATCCCTTCTGTAAGGACAGGCAGAGAGAATAAACAGCAACAGAGAGAAAAGAACTCAAAAGTGTGAACACAGGAGAGGCACCTGAGAAATCATAGATAGTTCTCTGTGAAACAGCTGGGCATTAAAAAGAGGAACATTGTTTCTAAAAAGTCACAATTGAATATTTTTTTAATTAGAGAAATTTTAGTTTA
Organism: Pedetes capensis; assembly: GCA_007922755.1. Lineage (NCBI taxonomy): Eukaryota > Metazoa > Chordata > Mammalia > Rodentia > Pedetidae > Pedetes > Pedetes capensis. The sequence continues at coordinate 93,609 of VMDO01004849.1, forward strand.
TAGTAAAATAGAAAGCACAGAGATTTCCTGCATCTCCTTTGTATGAGTAGCCATCAACATCCCCATAACCCTGACCAAAGTGGTACTTTGTTTGTTTTTACAAAGGATGAATCTATATTAACACATAATTATAGCTCAGAATCCTCAGTTTTTTTCATTAGGGTTCACTGTAATGAAAATGAAAATGTTCTGCACTCTATGTGTTTCAACAAATTTACAATGACATATATTCACTATTACAGTATTATAGAGTAGTTTGCTGGCCTGGAAGTTCCCTGTGCTCTGCCTGAACATTCTTCCCTCTCCCCTAAATCCCAGAAACTACTGGTCTTTACATTTTTTCCATAAAATCACGTAGTTGGGATCATACACTCCAGCCACTTGAGTTGGCTTCTTCTACTTTAAGTTTGCTCAATGTCTTTTCAAGACTTGACAGCTCAAGGGTTTTTTTCCTCCCTTTATTGGTAAATGTTGATGGGGTACAGAGTAACACAGCATTGGCTTTTTCTGTTATGCAACTATTACATCCCTTTTGGTTACACTTTTATCAATTTACACTATTTATGGAGGCTTTTGACTAATATGTAGTAAAACTTATATGCGTATTTGGGTTATATTCCCCCCTATTTTTCCCATGTACTCATGAAGTTGCATCATTTACATTGAGATTATCCTCTCCCCTTTTATCCCACTACATTGATTCTCTTCCCCACTACACCTTCCATAATCTTTGCTTCTCTTTGCTAGTTCCCCCACCTCATCCCTACTCTTTATATTGTCCCTTCTTCACCAAGTTTAATTGTGCATTTTATATATCAACTTATGTATAGGATTTTTTTCTTCCTTTAAGTAAGATTCAGCTCCCACATATGAGTGAGAACATATAGTATTTCTCTTTTTGAGCTTATGTTTGTTCGCTTAAGATGATATTCTCCAGTTCTATCTATTTTACTGCAAATGACATTATTTCCATTTTATTGCTAAGTAGTATTCCATTGTGTATATGTACCATAAATTTTTTATCCGTTCTTCTATTGATGGGCAACTTGGTTGGTTTCATATGCTTGCTATTGTGAAAAGTGCTGCATTGAGTATGGAGATGCAGGTGTGTCTGTGGTATGGTGGCTTAACTCCCTTTGGGTATATTCCCACTAGTTAGTATAGCTGGATTGTATGGCAGTTCTATGTTTAGTTTTCTGAGATATCCCCATATTGATTTCCAAAGTGGTTGAACCAATTTACAGTCCCACCAGCAGTGTAAGAGGGTTCCTTTTTCTCTACAACCTGACCAACATTTGTTATTATTTGTTCAGTTGGTCTTGGACATTGTTACTGGAGTTAGAGGGAATCTCAGAGTTGTTTTGATTTGCATTTCCCTAATGGCTGGGGTATTGTATCTCATGACGTTTTAGTGACAAATAACACTTCACTGTTTGGATGCACCCACAATCTGTTCATTGATTCCCCCCACCACCACCAAAAGACATTCTAACCATCCTCACGTTTTAGCAACTATGAATGAAGCAGCCATAACCACGCATGCACAGGCCCCTGTGTGGACACAAGTGTTCACCTCTCAGAGGTACAGCTGCTGGATCAAAAGTCAAAAGTACCTTCAGTTTGGCAAGAAACTTCCAAATTGTTTTCCAAAGTGGCTGCCTGACTCCACATTCCCACTTGCAATGAACAAGAACGTCCATCACCCACATCTCCCTAGCTTAAGTCCTCATCAGTGATCAGAGCCTGGCCATTCTAATAGGTATGTAGTGGTATCTGGAATATTTCTAGAGATGATTGTAATAATGGACTCACTTTTTAAATAGATACAAGGACTTTTGTTTCCAGATGATATGGACACTTCACCCTTTTATACTAAGCATAGCTAAAACTCTGGTCATTATGTGTTTGAAATGCATAAGAAGACCCTGAAAGGTGGAGAGAAGAAAGAAGATGAGCTGAAGACCCTGGGACCCACGGAAGAACAAGGCAGTGGGTTTCCTGTTTTGTTCATTTGTTCTTTTCTACATATTCTAGACCAAGCACTAGATAAGCCCATCTCTTGGAAAAATCAATGGGAACAAACAAAAGAAGCACCAAGAAAATCCTTCTCTCTCTAGCTAAAAGACAGGAAAGAAGTAAGATAACAGGACAGAAACATTTTGGCAATAATTGTCCTACTCCACACTCTCTGAAGACCTGAGTTCAATCCCCAGCACCGCAAAAATGGGAGAAGGATGTAGCAATCCACTTCCAAAGTAATCCTCAAAAAACAACCATCCTTATGAGGATTGCTATGAGTCATATATAACTCGACAGCACCTAACAACAGCAACAAAAACCAGCAAAGCACCAGAGAAAAACACTGCTCTTTCCACTCCCTACTAAAGCAGGAACGATCACATGAGAAGCCAAGATTCCCTCCTCTTCCAGCTGTAGTAGACGTGTCTCCCTCTCAGGAGCTCAGAGGAGGCTCAAGGAGGATCAGGGCTTTTACGTGCTGAGTGGTAGATAATCTTTCCCCAGGCAGGGTCTTCCTTTTGTCACAGACATGCCTGAGAGAAGGCTGCCAAAATGGTTTATGAATGTCCAGTGCCTCATGGCACCCAAAATATCCACAGTACAAATGAATATCACTCATACAAAGGACCAGGAAAAAAAATCTCAATTTGAATACTAGACAATCTTCAGATGCAGCAACAAGATGCAAATGTAAGGATTATCTGACAAGGAATTGAAAGTAGTCATTTTCAAGGGCTGAGTACAGCACTCAAGTAGCTGAGAGAGGAGGATTGATGTGAGTTCGGGGCCAGCTTGGGCTACATAGCAAGTTCCAGGCCAGCCTGGGGAAATAGGCAGACCATGTGTCAAAAAAAAAAAAAAAAAAAAAAAAAAAAAAAAAAAAAAAAAAAAAAAAAAAAAAAAAAAAAAAAAAAAAAAAAAAAAAAAAAAAAAAAAAAAAAAAAAGAAAGAAAGAAAGAAAGAAAAAGGAAGAAAAGAAAAAGAGAAACAACAACAACAAAGTTTCAAGCAAAGGTATGGTATATATAAATAAGAACCAAATAGAAATTTTAGAACCATATAATATAGCAATGCAAATGAAAAATTCAATGGATGGGCTCAACAGTGGAATAGAGTGGGCAGTAATAAACTTGAAGACAGAAAAATAAAAATTATCTACTCTGAGCAAGAAAAAAAGACTAAAATATAAACCAGTGCCTTATAGACAGATGGGACTAAACAAAATATCCAAGATTTATATAATCAAAATCCTAAAAGAGAGACAGAGTTAGGGCACTAAAAATGTATTCAAATTAATAGTAGAAACTTCCCCCAACTGCCAAAAATCATATTATAAAAGAGGTTGAATAAATGCCAAACAGAATAAACTCTAAGAAAATGAAAACTTAAGACAAAAATAATTAAGTAAATAAATCTTGAAAGCAGCATGAAATAGTGCCTTTTCTGTAGGGGAAAGCAATTTAGTCACAGCGGATATTAACCATTGTTGTTGTTGTTGTTGTTGTTGTTGTTGTTGTTGTTAGCTGCCGTCGCGTCGAGTCCGACTCATAGTGACCCTATGTACAGCAGATCAAAACACTTGCCGATTCTGTGCCAGGCAAACCATCTCATTTATGTTTAAGCCCATTGTTGCAGACACTGTGTCAACCCATCTGGTGGAGGGTTTTCCTCTTTTGCATTGACCTGCCACTCTCTCCGACATGATGTCCTTCTCCAGGGATTGATCTCTCCTGACCACATGTCCGAAATATGTAAGACGCAGTTCGGCCATTCTTGCTTCCAAGGCGCACTCTGGTTGCACTTCTTCTAGGACAGATTTGTTGGTTCTTTTGGCAGTCCATGGTATATTCAATAGACGTCTCCAGCACCACAATTCAAAAGCATCAATGCTTTTTCTGTCTCTCTTGTTCAATGTCCAGCTTTCACAACCATATGATGCCACTGAAAATACCATAGCATGAGTCAGGCACACCTTCGTCTTCAATGTGACATCTTTGCTTTTCAATACTCTAAAGAGATCTTTTGCCACAGCTTTTCCTAGAGCAATGCGTCTTTTGATTTCTTGACTGCTGCTTCCACGGGTGTTGATTATAGAGCCAAGCAAAGCAAAATCTTGGACAACCTCCATCTTTTCTCCATTTATTGTGAAGTTGCGTGCTGACCCAACCATAGGAGCTGGAAAAAAGTGTCAGGACATTTTAAAAGTGCTGATTGTTTACTACAGTCGACCCATTTCCATTTCAAATAAAAGATATAAAGCTTACGCTCCCTTCAAGTCCCTTTATCTTGCACATTTATAATATAGTTACCTTATACACACTGAGAACCATGTCATAATACTTCAGTCATCAGACATAATTTACCAAATTGCAATAGAGAATGTTGATCTACTTCTACCCAGTTTTACTCTTTCCCTTGTTCCTTTCTATTTCATGGTGTTCAATGATCTCTTCCTTTACCAAGACAAGGTTAACTTCATGTTTTAGCTAAGATTTAATATGATATAGGTTTTAAATTTATAAAAATGGTATAATTTGAGATCAAGAACCATTGCCTTCAAGTTATAAAATATCATGGTTACTGGTTTATAAGGAAATTGGGTAGTAAACCATGGAGTGGATATTACAAAAACAGAAAAAAACTAAGTAAATTAGAAGCCAAGCTTCTTAACACAGAAGAATAAGACAAAAGGATTAAAAGATAGAAGAAAATAAATAAAAGCAGGTAAAAACAACCTTAAGGAATCCAATACAGATTGAATAGGAATTCTAGATAAGGAAAACAGAATAGGAGTGAAAACATAAAGAAATAATAAGTAGGGCACAGTGGCACATGACTATAATCCTTGCAATTCAGGAGGCTGAGGCAGGAAGGTCACAAGTTCAAGGCCAGAGAAAGCCTTTGCAATTTAGCAAGACCCTGTTTCCTAATTAAGAATACAAAAGGGGCTGGGGTCTAGCTTAGTGGTGGAGCATTTGTGTATCTACCAAAAGGCCTGAGTTCAACCCCCTAATACAGAAAATAAAAATCTTGATCTGAAAAATGTATATAATAAGGAATTCACTTAGTTCCAGAAAAAAACAAACAAACATAGAAATGACCACCAATACTCACTTTCATGCCATGAATGTCAAGAATGAAGAATACATGCCATAAATACAAAGGAGGACAGGTTATCATTTTTCTACAAGAAAAGTTATCGTAACCGTCATGTTTCTTTGCAATAATAAAAGTCCAAAAGATAATGGAGCAACAGCCACACAGCTACACAAGTATTGGGACTCTAATGGCATATGCACAGCCAAGTTACTATTTAGAGAGGAATGTAATAGAACTGACACCCTCACGCACCTATGACTAAGAAAAATAAAAAGTATATGGAAACTGCACTTAGCTTCTGGAAAAACTGTAGTCAAGAAAGCATTGCAACCAACTGGGAAATGAATTTCAATTAAGAAGTTAAAATGAGGAGCTAGAAGTGGTTACAAGCAACTAAATCTATAAAATTCAAGAAAATTTTAGCTGTGTATTATTAATAGATTTATTGCTAGTATTAAACTATATTGGATAATGAATAATAATTATTTTTACAGATATAAGACTCAGTTCACTGAAAGTAGTCAGCATGACTAAGATCAACTGATATTAGTAAAATGCTCAAACAACAGTTATGGTTTGTAAAGCTTAGATCCTTATATCAAATCAAAAGAAATGATGGAACTAGAAATATTGCAAGTATAATTGCAGAATTTTTGGTAGATTAACATTCGAATGATTAATAATAACAAATATTTTAATAATTAATGGAGTGTGTATATAATGTCTACACATACAGCACATTTATCAATCATGATAGAGGATTTCCTCATCCACAGAAGATTCCACATGTGGAATTTCACAATAGAAAAAAATCACAAAAATTATAATTAAGCCAAATAAAGTGAAATGTATAATTTCACATGAAATTATGTGAAATTAAAATTACATATGTGAATTACAATGTTATGTAAATTATAAGTCATTCTAATTCATGGTGATTACTTCACTTCTAGGTGTGCAATAAAGGTGAATGTGTAAACATGGAAAAGGTCTACAGTCCAACCAATTGCTCCTATCAGTGCAATGAAAATTCTGTAAGTTTTGATTGCTTCTTAAATTAGTATTCTACCAGCTATATATTTACATAAGCCTTTAATCTCAAGCTTGTGTGTATGTTGATTTTTAAAAATCAATTATATATTTTAGATATATTTTTTCATGTGTCATCAATAAAATTCATTCAAAGAGCCAAACCAGATGTTATTACACATAGATACCATCTGTATTACAAGTGAATGTTTTATTATTAGATTAGTAATCTAGAAACCCAGAAACTTGCTTACATTTGAAGTTTAAAGCTGAAGTTTAAAGTTTGATCAATCATAATATCATTTATAGTTAAGTTACACCAATGACAACATGAACCTAAAGTTTTGAGAAAAACAACAAAAATTGAAAACATTATTTTAGCTCAACATTATTCAATACTAGCAGTTATTAGCAGTATATGTTTTAGGGTAACATCTTTCCTAAGCCTAGTTTATCACTTAAGTCTTATTTAGATATGTAGTGGACATTCTTCTTTCAAGTACTGTGTGTATATATATATATTTTTTTTTTTTCAAAATCTTCCTAACAACCTTAGATTATTACTACTCCTGTGCCCATTTTAACAGATGGAAACAGATGCATTGTCATTGTTAGGGCAATTTAATCTAGGGCAGGAAAGCCTAGATTAAATTCCCTTTAGATTATTCAAGAGTCTTATTTTCCTACCATTGTTGTTGTTGGGTACTGTCGAGTTGGTGTCTGACTCATAGTGACCCTAGGTACAACAGGTGAAACACTATTGTCAGTGCTTCTCTTCTGTTCATAGGGTTTTCAATGGTGGATTGATTTTTGGGAGTGGGTTGCCGGGTCCATCTCCCAAGCCTACAGCACCTGGTGTGCCCAGATGGTCTCCCATCCAAGTACTAACCAGGCCCAACCCTGCTTAGCCACCAAGATCTGATGGGATCGGATGCCACGCGGCTACTGCTGCAGGTTTTAGGCATTTAGTATTGATTTATTTGGGGGGAAAGAGGCTTCCTGTGCCCCCCGCCAGTAACACTATACTAAAGGGCCAACCCTGCTTAGCTTCCGAGATCTGGCAGGTCAGATGCCACAGTGGTACAGCTGCAGGTTTCCTACCATTAGGCAGCGCTTTCTGATGAACAAAACATTCTTCCATCACTTTTTTTCCATGTCAACATTATTTCATTATTACCAAGCTTAGAGTCCATTCTTTGGCTATGATATTTTCAGCTATAGCAGAGACTATTCATTTAAATATATGGATGCTTCTGGAGAAATAAGTGATGCTGTCTTGTTCATCTGTCTGAATTTGTCCACATCATCCTCTTGTTCAAAGAATCTCTTCAAAGGGGTTGCTTCTTACATTTGGCTTAATTATCTTTGTGCAACATTGATTTTGGTATGAATCTAGTTCATTAGTAAAAGAGTGCATGAGTGTGTATGTTTGATGTAGAACATTAACCTCAATAAGGTACAAAATAATTATGTAATTGATTTCTCTTCTAGGTGGATGGCCAGGAACTTGAGTGCCAGTGTGAGGAAGGAGAGTCACTTGTAGACTTGGAAGAAACCTTGAATCTTACTAGTGAGCATCCTAGAAAATAATATCTCACATATATCAAAACCTACCCAGTGAGAAAGCTTATTTCCTATATGCCATATATTTGTTGTGTTTCTACATGGATTATATGGTTCCCCACCACCACCTTTTTTTTTTTTTTTTACTATTTTGTATGTTTGGAGGCCCAACTTGAATTTACTACAATTGACCTTGAGAATTAATATATACTCTTGTGGTTAAATGTGACTTATGATTTCCAAGAACCCGTAAGAGAGATTTTTCTATAGTCAGTAAGTATCATCCAAAACTTTTCTTACTAATTGCAGTTTTCCTTACATATAATGGAATCTTGGCTTGAATGTCAATTGTTAATGCAGATGATAAGTCATATAATGTTTTGGGTTTTTATTGTACATTTGAAAATTGGAGGAAGCAGAATTAAATCCTATAGGGAAGAAGTAGGATCACAAAAGTTTCATCAAATATTAATGTTCCATTGTCCTAAACACGATGTCCTAGCCCCAAACCACATTTTAAAACATATTTTTAAATTATAATATCAATTCACATTAAGTACACAGATTAATGGATTTCCCTGTGATATTTCTATATATGCATTTACCATGCTTTGATCTCATCCACCTTCTCTTATACCCTCTTGACCTCCTCATTCTCCCGCTTCTACTTAGTTCTTCTCCCTTCCTTAACAGTCCCTCTTCTAATTTCAGGTCACATTTTTTACATTTTCATTATTGTTGTTGTTAGATGCCATGGAATCATGTCTGACCCTCATAGAGTTTTCAATGGCTCATTGTTTCAGTATTGTTTTGAGGGAGTGGACTTTCACATCATTCTCCCATTTTTGCAGTGCTTAGAATCAAACTCGGGTCCTCAGATGTGTGGAGCAGTGCTCTACCAATGGAGCTAAACCCCAGCTCCTTAGGTGCTGTTGAATTAGGTCCGACTCATAGTGACCCTCATAGGGTCTTCAATGGCTGATTGTTCTTGGATTGCTTCGAGAGTGGATTGCCACATCCTTCTCTTTTTATGGTGCTGGGGATCGAAACCGAGTCTTCAGAGAGTGTGGAGTGGCACTGTACCAACTGAGATAAAACCCAGCCCCACATTTTTATTAGTGCATATTAATTGGACAAAATAATGGGTTTTAACATAAAACTTTCATGCATGTAGATAATGCACTTTGACCATCTTCACCTCCCCATTACCTCTCATGTCCCCTCTCCTCTCCCACTAGTCCCCTGTCTCTTTCCAAATAGCCCTCCTTTCTACTTTCATGTCTTTAAAAAAAAAATCTAGATTCTGTATATGAGGGAAAACATGCAGTATTTGTCATTCTAAGTCTGGCTTATTTCGCTTAACATGATGATCTCCAGTTCCATCCATTTTCCTACAAATGACACAATTTCATTCTTTATGGCTGAATAACACTCCATTGTGTATATGTAAGACATTTTCTTGATCCATTCATTCATTGATGAACACCTAGGCTGATTCCATGACTTGGCTATTGTGAAGAGTGCCATGATAAATATGGATATGCAGGTATCCCTAAAGTGTGCTGACTTAAATTATTTCAGATATACACCTCAGAGTGGTATGGCTGGATTATATGGTAGTTCTGTTTTTTAATTTTTTGAGGAAACTCTATACTGATTTCCTTAGTGTCTGGACTAATATTCTTACCAACAGTGCATATGGGTTCCTTTTTTATTTCACAAAACTCACCTTTTTTATGTTGCAGGTATCTCCATCATGGGTGTTGTGCTTGTCATGATTATTATTGGTGTTGGAGTTGTCATATTATTAATTCATTACCAGAAATGTATTAAGTTGAATCAAGTACAGAGGTATGCCTGTGTTTTCTGTCTTGAAGGGGACCATTACTAAGAATATAGAAGCTTTGTGGCAATAGAGAATATTCAGTGGGGGGAAATATGTCTCTTACTGAAGATCCAATAAGAATAGTACTAAATCAAACCTTTTACACACTTGCTCATATCCAAGTGCTTATTCCAGTAGTCCCAAACTTTCTTGCATGTTGAAATCATCAAGGAATCTTTCAGAAAATAGCAGTGTGGGTTCCTTTCCAATTTTGAGAGAGTAAAACCTGAACATCAGTACTTCAAAAATATTGAGGGGTGTTAATTTTAACTTCATCTAATCCAATATCTGTATCAATGTTCAGTTTCCTTCCTAACAGCCGTCCTAGAGAAGCACTAGGAGTGGAGAATAAAGGATACTTCAGTGATGAGCAGCAGATGAGGATTGAGCCAGTCTTGCCAGATATCCATCCCCTACAAGTGAGAAATTTTCATTTGCAATAATTAATGAATTGATAAAAATGGAGATATGTATGTTTTTAAAGTGGAAACAACCCTAAGCTAAATGAGGTCGGAGATGCTGAGAACCAATTTACCTTGCCCCCATACAAATGAAGCCTCTCAATCCACCTGTAGGGAAGGGAAGCAGGGAAGAACCCAAACAAACTGGAACAATAATGAAGACAATATTTCATAGCAGAAATATTGGGTAAATAAAAATATTATTTTGTGCATTACCAGAAAAATTTACAAATTTAAACCATATTCTAAGCCATAAAACAAATCTTAATAATCTTAGAAAAGTCAGATTCATTCAGAATATTAGGAATAAAAAAGGTAACATTACTGGAGGTCCTACACATAATATTGTTAATTAGAAAATCTTATGAAAGAAGCATTATTACTTGATGTAATTAAATGGAAAACTTTCTGAAAGACACAAATCGCTAAGGCTTACCCATGAAGCAATAATGTGAATATTCTTATATCTAATAAAAATTTGAATTTGTATAATAAACAGAAGACACAGTCATCTATAGAAAAATTCCATGGAATCTACAATTTCAGGATACATGATTAGTACACAAAAATGTATTATATTTCTATAGACTAGCAATGAAATTTTCAGGAAAAAAATAAAATAATAAAATATTACTTCCAATAGCATAAAAACATTTTTTAAAACGTTTGGGGCAAATCAAACAAAAGATATGCATAAAGAAACTACAAAACATTAATGATAATAGGTAAGTACCAAAATAAGTTGTTGTTGTTGTTAGGTGCTGTCAAGTCATCGGTATCCGACTCATAGCGACCCTCATAGGGTTTTCAATGGCTGACTGTTTCGGGGTTGCCTTGGGAGTGGATTGCCAGGTCCTTCTCCCACTTTTGTGGTGCTGGGAATTGAACTCGGGACCTCAGAGACTGCAGAGCAGTGCTCTACCCACTGAGCTAAATCCCAGCCCACCAAAATAAGTAGAGTGACATATATAACCATGGGTCAGAAAGCTATTATTAAAAAGTCAGTTTTCTCCAAATTGATTTATAGATTCAAAACAATCCCAATCAAAATATTGGGGAGGATATTTTTGTAGACCTAATACATGAATTAACAAAGTTGCTAGATGCAAAAATCAATAAATAAATATTAATTTTACTTCTATATACTTGTAACAATATGAAAATAAAATTTAAAAATTATAATTCAAAATAGCATCAAAAATGTGAGATATTTAGGGATAAGTCCCACAAAATATAATCCAGAACTGCATATGGAAAAAATAAATATACTTGGGAGAAAAATTTTTTAAAATCTAAATAAATCATTAAGAGAAGAGACTGGCAACCCAAAAGTCAGTCCCCCATTGAAAATCCTATGAATAGCAGAGAAGCACTGACAATGGTGCTTTGCTTGTTGTACAAAGGGTTGCTATGAGTCAGATACCAACTCTATGGCAGCTAACAACAACAACAACTACACGGAATTATATATCTTGTCATATCAAAAAATCTAAATTTTAAATGTGAACTTTCACCAAACTGACATATATATTCAAAACAATTATTATCCAAAATGAAGTTTGCTTTTTAAATAGAAATTGACATGTTGAGTCTAAAATGCAACTTATCTAGACTAGACAAAGAATTTTGTAAAAGCAGAATATAGTTGAGAATGTACACTACTTCAAGACATTACAAATGTAAGTAACCAAGACAAAGTAGTATTGGCATAGTATAGATAGATACATTAATGAAATAATGAAATAGAATAGAGTTGAGAAATAGACCACATATATATGGTCAACTGATTTTATACAGACTCAATGGCCGTTCAATGGAAAAAGAACAGTGCAAAAACACAGGACAGCCATATATAGAAAGATAGGTTTGATCCACTGTGGGAATCACAGGCAAAATTAACTCAAATTGCAACATAGACATAAATGCATGCATTACATCTATCTTTTTTCCTGTAAAATTAAGCAATTAAAATGTATAAGACCAAACTATAATGTTTAGAGATAAACATTTGGGAATAAAACTATGAGGATTTGAATGGAGGTCATTAATTTTATATCAGGCAAGTGGTTCCCAAAGACCATCTGGGTCTAAACAATGTGGGTGGCTCCTGAATTTCGGGCTGCAGACAATTAGAGCTGTTGAGATTTGGACGTTAACAGGTCTACTTGGAAGCTCCTCATATTACAATATGTATAGCCACCCCTATTCTTTTCCCATGTGCCTTTTCTTTATTTAAAAAAAAAAATGCTTAATTACACTTGTCTGTTGCAAGATAACAACCTAGAGAAGAGAATTGTTTCCATATCTTTTCATACTGTGCATTCGCTAAGAATATATTCCAGGCATGGCTGGAAAATGTATTCTGTAACTTTGGAAATACTCATACTTTTTTGACTACTACTTGCTGGTTAATAATATTTCTTTTCACTAGCAGAGAACTACAGAGTCCTTGGAGAACCTTCCATCTAGCTTGTCAAGTCCCCACTACATCACACTGGTATGGCCCTGCCCCTCTCTGTTGTTTGTGGTCATCTATGTCCATTTCCTTAATAATTTTGATGCCACTTAATCATCTCTTGGTTCCTTGAAAAGATCCAATGATGTCACACAGCTCTCTGATTTGAGGTGAGGGAGGGTGTTCAGGTATGAAGATGTCCTTCTCAACAGGCCAGGGACTACAGTGAAGAGGAGGAGATGAGAAAGTCCTGGGACAGCCCTTGTCTTTGTTTAAAATATTGGCATTTTGCTCATCATAACTTCTGATGCGCTAATTTTGTCTTTTTGAAACTGAAACATTAACATATTATTGCTTGTAGTTAGTGAGTTTGTTTTCATACCTTAACGTCATATCTCTATTTCTAAGATGAATGCCCCTTCCATGAGTGTAGTCTGAGCCTCAGTTCTGAGGGGTAAAAACACAAGGATGCTTCTCACTGAGGCCTTGATCAGCTCAAGGGCTATAGAAAAATCAGTTAACCACAGTAGTGAAAATGAGAATTGTTGAAGGATCTCCAGGAATCACCCAACCGGACGCTCTGTCTCCTCCCCCTCGGCGTCACACAGTACAGATCCTCCCGCCCAGAACTAGATGCTGAGCACACCAAGAGTCTCCAATCTGTGTTTTAAGATCAGCGGTTCTCGTTAAGCATTTTTTTGTGGATGACTAAAAGGATGATCAGAGTAGTTTTCAGTCTGTGGTTCCTGGGAACCCTCAGCTCATACAAAAGCATCTCCGATTACACTGGATGTTAGCATAAGAGCTGTGTGGACAAAGCCCCCATGGCATTCCCAGCAGAAGCAGTGCTATTTGTCTTTGAAAATAGGCCTCAATGGGATTCCAGTAGAACAGCATCTGAGTAGAAGCCTAAATGCTTAGAAAATGTTTGAAAAAAATCTCTTATTGTTGGAAAGAGTCACAAGTTTTACAAGGGCTAATGGCTTCCAATAAGAGTTTATCTAACCAGAAGCACCTACTGCTCTCTCATCCCATAATGATTTATGAACTCTCATATTTTTCATGGAACCAGAAATGGTCTGTATGTCAGGTATGTGTATGAACTCATATGTATGTGTGCACATGCAGGTGTGCATGTGCGTGCAATGTCTGATGCAGTTCTTGATTCAACATAATTTATTTATTGTAGAAATCTGCAAGTAAAGAACCAAGAGGAATCACAGATCCCAATCAAAATTCTACAGTGGTAGGTTCCAGTGACAGAGTATATATCCCTTTTCTTTTCTCACGTATTGGTGTCCTTTTGTGTTCTTTATTTGCTCTTTACCTGTTTGATTGGCTGGGACATTCTATGTACTTATCAAAATAATGTTGTTGTTGTTGTTATTGTTAGGTGCCATGGAGTTGAGTCTGACTCATAGCGACCCTATGTACAATAGAATGGAACGCTACCTGACACTGTGCCATGCCTGGCACTGTGTCAGTGCATCTCTGTTATTCATAGAGTTTTCAGTTGCTGATTGCTTTGGGAGTGGGCTGCTGGGTCCTTATCCCATGCCTACAGCAACCAGTATTCCCAGGGGGTCTCCCTTCCAAGGACTAACCAGGCCCAACCCTGCTTAGCTTCCAAGATCAGATGGGATCAGACCCAGGGTGGTATGCCTGTAGACTCATCAAAATAATAAGTAGCTACAATTGTTTTAGTTGATATGTTGAAATTTCTAACAGAGATTATGGGAGCATGTTTCAGTCTAAAACCTTTAAACTTAACCAAAGGTGGTTGTTAGATACCGTTCAAGTCAGATCCCACTTATTGTGATCCTAGCAAGAAGAGAATGAAACAGTACCTGACACTGTGCCATGCACACAGTCTTTTTATATTAGAGCCCATTGTTGCAGACACTGTGTTTCTTAACTGTGAGTGGAATTCGACTCACTGGCACCCACAAAAACAATATGATCTGCTGGGTCCTGGTTTCCTCCACAGAGTTCTTAGAAGGAATCTTGCCTGATACAGATACATTAGAACAGAAAAAGCAGGACATTTTCTAATTATCCCTCCACTCCACAATGACAAAGCTGTCCCTCAGAGAGTGGAGAATGGAGATATTCTTTAGTACAACCAAACTCATTGGCATTTTATACTGGAAAACAAAATTATTTTCCTCCTTTTCTTACAGCCTTGTTCATTTTATAAGTGCACAAGTTAGCCACGGCTAAGGAGATCTAAAAAACTGTGAATAAATGTAGTACAACAGAATCCAGAGAGGTTATTCCAGCTGGTAGATATAAATGAGTAGCTGAGATACATGTTTATGGATTTTATACCAAACAGCTTGTTCTTCACCATCTGTTTCTGTTCAGAGCTTGAAACTGGACATCCAGAATGGCTGTGCAAGGCTGGGCTGAGGATTCTTCATTCAAGACCTCTACAACCTTCCCTAAATACTTACTACACAGATTTCAGTAGTCTTTCAAATATTCTTTATCCAGACAGAAAATGTTTAAGAGAAATAATTTCTTTCTGTTAATATTTACTTGTAGAATTCACAGCCTATAACATAGACATATGCTACAAAGAAAAAAAATGATGTATGGCTTTTCAAACGCAACTCAGCTTAATATAAACATAAGCAGTCTCTTTGTGCTACTATTTCCCTACAGAATGTTAATCTAGGAACTTTGACAAGAATCAGAACTTGGAAAATGATAGCTTATAACCCCGAGTCTAAGAAGCAAAACGGTGCTTGTGAATGGTTATTTCTTTGGAGGCATAAAAGCACTCATTTTAATTTCAGTGTGGCGTCATTACCACTAAATCTGGTAAACGAAATCATCTCCTGTGGAAATGTTAAGGAGGGTCCAGCAGGGTGATTCTGCTACTTAATTAGAAGTAAAAGAGGCAGAAGGATGGTCACTGTGACTACAGAATAGTCCTTAAAATCACTGCAGCAGCAGAGGACACAGAAAGCTCCTGACAGTTCTGAATTCCTAGGTTTGCCCTCCTAGAATTCTTTAAGAAGTCAGAGGGTTACATAGATTTCAGAAAACTAATTCCAGCGGGGAGGACCTGCTCCTAATTCCCATGAAGGGTCTTTGATCTGTCAGGCCATGTGAATAATGTACACTGTGTGGACCATGTCTGTGCTGTTCACCTCTGCTGGTGCCTGTGTTACTGTGCGGAGCTGTATCCTGGGAATGATTTCAGCTCTTTATGCAAATGTCTCTCAGTGGGTTCTCCTGGGCTTCTGTTTTCTCTTTGTGAGCTGCTAAACCTACTGCAGCTATTTTTTTGTTTTGTTTTGTTTTGTTTTTTCATTTATTGAAATAAAATTCTCAAGTGCTAAACGAAAATCTCCTGGTCAATAACATAAAGGCTAGAAAGGAAGGGAGCAAGCCTTTGGTCTTTGGTGGCATTTCTGTTGCTGTACCGACTTCCTGCATCTCCTGGAGGAGCCAGTGAGAACAACAGTGACTCAGCACTTTACGCCTGTCTGTTCTCCACATGCATTGCATTTGTGGTTCTGATCAAAAACCCTCACTCTAAGAAAGAATATTGAAAGGAGGTGTGGTGGTGCATGCCTGTAATCCCAGCATTCCAGAGGCTGAGGCAGGAGGTTGCAAGTTTGAGGCCAGCCTGGGCCACATAGCAAGTTCAAAGACTACCTTCAGCTACAAAGCCTGACCCTATCTTGAAATGCCAGGGCTCACATAATCCATTCACATCATCCATTTTTCAGGAGCTGAATGTCTCCATGACCTTCACACAAGCCCCAGTGGTCTGTAATCCTGGATTTTCCCCCAGTCCTACAACTGCATTCCTATATCTAAGCCTAGGTGTTTAGAACCTTGACCCCCAGTCCCGGAGCCCTGTGCTGAGTGCCAGCTTATGTAGATTTAGCTTTCTTAACCTTGTCCCTTCTGGGGATGTGAATCCTTTTCTGTGAGCCCACAGTTGCTGGCAGGAGGTCTTCTGTGAGTGGTCAGATCCACTGGGCCTGCAGGCTAAGTACCTCTGCCTTCCCCTCACCCCCCAGGCTTTTTGCTGTCTTGCCCATGTGAGAGCTTGGGCTCTGTCCTGCTGCTGGAACCTGCACAAGCTCACACCAAGCTTGTCACATGAGGGGATGCTGTGTTTTGGGTAGTAGGCTGTCCTCTTCAGCTGGGTCACATCCCCTCGGCCTTGGCAGAGGCAGGTTTATCAGGAAGCAAAAGAAGTTTGAGCTTTAGGGCCTGTCCCAACATCTGTCAATTTGTTCTGTATCTACATTATTCTTTTCTTTATTCCTCCCCCTCCTCTTCTTCCTTTTCCCCTCCTCCTCCTCCACTGCTTCTTCTTCGTCCTCTTTATCCTCCTCCTCCTCCACTTCCTCCTTCTCTTCTTCTTCTTCTTCTTCTTCTTCTTCTTCTTCTTCTTATTATTATTATTATTATTATTATTATTATTTGCTGTGGATTGAACTCAGAATCTAATGATCTAATGTACGCCCACTATGTACTTTTACCACTGAGCTACAGAAGAAATCAAATGCTTTATAAACAAAAATGGCAAACCCTATAGAAAACAAATAAAACAAAGCTGTGCCTTTGTTAGCCTGAGCTCATTGTTGCAGCCGAGGCGAGGAGTGGACCAGCCAAAGATGACATTGGATGGAGAGGTGTGCCGAGAACAGGCCAAAGCTTCCATGCTTCCACTAGCTCTGCACATTCTTCTGGGGTGTGTAAGTGTGGGGAGGGGGACCTAAGAGAGAGCTATGGAAAGTACAATCCCCTAGGTGACTAAAACCTGGCTGAGCTGTGACCAGGCTCTCCAGACTACACACAAAGGCTTTCAGTAAAACCTCTGCCTAAATTACTGACCACTAACCAAGGCAGACCCAGCCATGAAAACTAGGATGAAATATAAAAGACTCAAAACCTGAGCAGAGACCTCAGGGGCTGCACACTGAGGAAAGGGGGCCTGTGTAGGAGGACTTGGGGGGCAACAGATTCTGCAGCTTTAGCCAGGCAAGTCACCTTTAAAACACTCAGAAAAAGAAATCAGGATCCATATTTCTTATAATATACACATGCTACAATGCCAAGAAATCTCAACCATATTTTTACATGAATTCTGCCCATAATGCAGCAATAGTGACTCAAAACGAAAACCTTTACCCTTCTGTGGGCAACCACCAGCACCCCCCATGTAGAATCAAACATCCTCACATGTCAACTACCTCAAAGCAGCTACTCTGCCTCTTTATCAAGGCGTCTGTCCTGCCAGTGATTGTAGAATTCAAAAACTCACTTTGGATGTGCAAAGTTGCAAAGTCACAGTGCAGAGAAAAGCAGTGACTTCCTCTTTAGCGCACAGACGTCTGTGTACCTGACAATCCATCAGTGAAGTTCACAGAATGACCACTAGGTGCCCCCATAGCTAACTAAGTTTCATGTGAGCCCCAAAATGGCTCAATGATTCTGTCCTTTTTCCAGATACCACCAGGCCTTCAAAATCACAACTTTAAATAAACCTATTAGAAAATTTGCTAATCTTAGCTCTTGATTATTAGAGCTGGAAATCTGGGTGAATTTTGCCAGATACCCTTCTTTCTCTGCAAGGTTATGGATTGAAGCAAACAACAATGGCCACACAGGTCAACTAAATAAAAGGGAAAGTGGCCGAATCTCTGGAACCCTTGGATGGAGATTTAAATTGGAAAAGTTGTTGATGTTGTTGTTGTTGTCAGGTGCCATCAAGTTGGGTCTTACTCATAGTACAGCAGAACAGAACACTCCCAGACACAGTGCCTTGCAACCTCTTTACTCTCAGTTCTAAAGTCCAATCTTCTTGACATTGGAATGCCAAAAGACCCAGAGAACCCTCTCTCCTAAAAACCACTGTGGGGTCTAGTTTTTAGTGTCCTGACTATGCATCACCTGTTTGTTTATTTTTTTGAAGGCCAGCAAATTTACATGGCCCACTGCTGCCATGGAAACCTGAAGAGCCCCTCCCTCCTTATCCCCAGGGATAGATAATGGACAGTTAATGTCAAGGAAAGCTGGCAGGCAGCCTGTATGACTTATCTGACTTTGTGGTGGACCATTGATGACAACTGATGTCTCTTTACTAATCATTGGCAAAGAAGGAGAAATACGGATGAGATTCCCAGGCTTATTGGAAGCTTCTTGATCCCTTTCTCATTGAAAGTCAGGCTTTTAGAAAACCCAAGAGCCTTTATAGAAGGAAGTGGTCACCCTGTGGGCTTGACAGAACCCATTAACATCTTTCTCCAGGAAAAGCTGTAATTGTGAACAACATGTAATGGATATTGATTGCTAAGAAAAGAAGATATATATATATATGTATATCTTTAAATCTTGGGGATCTCCAGGGACAGAAGGTATAATAAAAGGGGTCTTCAAGATCATAAGAATGCTATCTGGGAAGAAATAATGTCAGAGCTGTCTTACAGAACCTTGCATAAATGAATTCAAAAGCCAATGCTGCTTTCCCGGGACACCAGTGATTTGCTGAAACAATGAGACAAAGCTGGCATTTATTGAGCACATGGTTCTTGTTAGGCATTACTCTAAACACGACATATGTATCATTTCACTTAAAACAAGTCTATGAGTTAACAATTTATTATTCTCATTTTACAGCTTGAGAAAAATTGAGGCCAAAACAAGTCAAATATGTGCCAAAACAGAGGTAGCTAACTAAGTAGTATAGTCACGATCTCAAACCAGGAAGTCGAACTCCAAAGGGTATGTGTTTCATTATTACTATGCTGGTGTAAATACAGTTTCTGTGTATGGCACTAGGGGGGTTGAACCCAGGGTCTCACACTTTTTACATGCTTTGCAAGTGCTCTACCACTGAGTTGCATCCCAAGCTCATTTTTTTACATTTATTTTTGAGACAGGGTCTTGCTAAATTATGCAAGCTGCCTCTTGTCTTGAACTTGCGATCCTCCTGCCTCCACTCTAGAGACTCTGGGATTACAGGCATGAGCCAACAAATCTGGGTGTAAATATAGTTTTGATGGGGGAAAATGTGCATATGTGCACATGCACACACGCACGCACACACACGCACACACACGCACACACACACACACACCATGCCCACCACCATCACCATCACCACCGTCACCACCGCCAAATTCAGACCTGTGCAAAGGAAATTCATGTAGCTCACTCTCATTCTCATCTTCCATCCCCCAGACTTTCCAGCCCTGGTAACAGTAATGTATGAGTTCACACAGTAAGGAAGAAAAGGCAGAGCCAGGCAGCAGCCACCCAGTGTAGGCAGATCACAGCAGAGCTAGCTGTTTAAGGTATCTCTTGATTTGTGGAACCTTGGATTCTGGAAATTGCTTTCCCCCAAAACAGGCTGAGTGCTGTTTGAATTCAGCTCAGCGTGCCCGGGTGAGCTCTCTGTTGCTTTGGCCGTCACTATGCAGGGAAGGGAAGGCAACGGTATCTGACACTTAGCAGCAGCTGCTGGGTCAGGGTTGATGGTGATCAACAAGGAGACAGAGTGCTCTCATATAGCCTTCCCCTTGGCTTCGGTAAGATAAAGAATGCCCCAGAGGAGGGGTCATTTTGAACACATAGGGCAAAGAAGAATATCTGCATGGTACCCTCATGGAGCCAGGGACCTTCTGAACACTCCCATATTTCTGTGATTCTCAAACACACGGCTGGCTAAGGGGAAACAGAAGTCTGAACACCAACCTCAGACCAAAGCCATGACCTGAACCCTGGCCACTCTACTTTTAAATGGACCAGTGTAACCACAGAGTCATGGTGCAACAGAATGGCCTAAAAAAGCCATACTGGGAAAGGCAGATTTCATCCCTCAGGGTCCACCTAGCTGGGAGCAGGCAGTGGGCCCTTCCCCACCAAAGCCTAGGTCTTCCCTGTAAAACAACAAGATACCAATTTCATTTTCACATCTTCTTTAGGTTTGTCAAAGTCATGCTGGGAGGGAGGAAAAAAATCCAAAGGTTAATTGTCGTTCTATAGGACTCAAAAGAAAAATCACTGCTCACCTCTTGAGACAATGTGAACGGTTTAAGACAAATTTTCAGCATTTAAAATAGTGGTCATCTACGTATAAATGAGTTTTCTCCCACAATATCAGCATCAGTATCTTGATATCTGAGCTGAGGTCATCACCCAGGGACAAGGGGGATAACAATTTGAGTAACAGCCCGTCCCACCGGGTCATTCTTTCCCCTCCTGAACAATTTGAGTAACAGCCCCTCCTGGAAAGCCTGACTCAGGGCCATATCACTTCAGGTTCCACAGGGAAAGGGTCTGGAGATTAATTTGATCTTCTCCGAAATGTCTCTAGTGTTCTCTCTGAAGAACATTGCCAATGTGCAAGATGTCACTTTCTACTGCCGTCTTGGGGCAGGCTGAGGGAAGGAAAGGATAATCACATCAGCAGCACACAGAGCAAATTTGGTGCCTCAATATTGAGACACTGTCTTGCAACTCAGAAGAGAAATAAACCCATCCATTCCATCTCGTTAATGCTGCCTGGGTTGTTGAGCAGGTTTCCGTGCTGAAAATATAACCAGCTGGACACCATGACACTCAATATCCCACCTTCAGAAGTGAATTATCAGGCACAAGTCTGATCTAGTGATGTACTATTACTGAAGCTCATCGGGATCCTCAAGTAAGAGAACACTTAGGCTCCCAAGGAAAATGACAAAATGGCGGAAGTATGTGACCCCATTTCCTGCATCACAGAACAAAGCTATAATCTTCCTCTCTAGGACCACGATGAGTCTCTTCCAAAAGCAAACAGAAATACAGACAGAGATCAATAATGCTTGTAGATTTCCCTGGGGAAAGAAAGGTTTAGAAATAACAAAATAAACTTTAAAAATATGGATTAACACCATTTAGATTCTTATTCATTGCTTATTCATTCACTCCATTCAATACATACTCATTGTGTCCTTGCTGGATCTGAGGTATTGTCCTGGGAGAGGAGAAGACACAAGAATCCTAAGCCTCATGGGAAATCAAAACAGGCTTCTAAGTAGATAGTCACAAAATAATGGGATGAGTGTCACAAAGGAGGACAGCAGGAGGTGCAATTGCGTGGGGGAAGGAAGAGGAGGCATAGATTGTTTGCTAGAATGGGGAAGGCTTCTGATAGGCAATTATCACTGTCTTAAATGCACAAAGATTCGCCAAGACACGAACAAGCATTCCAAAGAGAAGAGGTACATCTGTACATACTGAAGTTTGGTGGATGCATGTATGGTAAGTAGTTTGGTATAGGTAGACCATGTAAGGTATTCTATGCCATGGTTGTCTTAAAGGTAAAGAATTTACTTATTACATGATTTAAATGAGAGTATCATGGTCAAAGTTGTGATTTAGGGGGGGGAAAAGAGACACAGTTTTGAAGGGTGTATTAGAGAAGTGGGCTAGGATGTTAGGTCAGTTGGCAGAGCACTGCTCTGCAGTCTCTGAGGTCCCAAGTTCGATTCCCAGCACCACAAAATGGGAGAAGGACGTGGCAACCCACTCCCAAGGCAATCCCGAAAGAGTCAACCATTGAAAACCCTATAAGGGTCTCTATGAG
Source organism: Pedetes capensis (assembly GCA_007922755.1). Taxonomy (NCBI): domain Eukaryota; kingdom Metazoa; phylum Chordata; class Mammalia; order Rodentia; family Pedetidae; genus Pedetes; species Pedetes capensis. The sequence goes on from VMDO01004849.1 coordinate 115,715, forward strand.
TCTGACAGGACTCAAAGGCACCTAACAACAGCAACAATTAGAGAAATACTAACGCAATGTCTAAGAAGATACCAAGCCTCAAAGAGATCAGGGGGGTAGGAACAGAGAGAAGAGGATGGCTTCAAGAAGCTCTTAACTGATTGGATGAGAGGGCAGGGATGGGGGATGGAGGTGAGTTGAATTGACTCACAGGCTTCTTCTGATGGGCATCAATGGGGCTTCTTTGATACCTTCACTAAAAAATGAAATGTGATTGGAGAAGCAAATCAGAAGTGACAATGCAGGTTCAGCTGGAGGCATTATTAACTAATTCTCACAGTGAACGAATATGATAATGAAGGTACACTGGAAACATTACTCACATACACTTTTCTTCAAAGAAAGATTACTTAAGATGATCTATTCAGTTTTACTCAATTACTATGTTAATAATGGGGGCTGGGATTTAGCTCAGTTGGTAGAGTGCCACTCTGCAGTCTCTGAGGTCCTGAGTTCAATTCCCAACACCACAAAAATGGGAGCAGGACCTGGCAATCCAGTCCCAAGGCAATCCCGAAACAATCAGCTATTGAAAACCCTATGAGGGTCGCTATGAGTCAGACACAATTCGACAGTATCTAACAACAACAACAATGTTAATGATGAACTACCTGAAACTTTGGACATAGAGCTCCGGGGACATTTATCAAATACTGTTTTATATTTGAAAGACCTTTGTTCCTTTTATAGGTAATGAAAATAAAATTGAGTGCAGTTAAATAAGAAGTGGAAAATAACTGAAATATTGGTGATTCTAGAACCCGGGCCTAGTGCATGGTCTCTGCTCATCCTCAGAAGCATGGCTAGGACAGAGGGAACTTTAAGGCTACCCCAAAAAGTCCCCGCTGGCTCCAAAGATTCTGAAACTCTTCCAGAAAGTTCCATAATAAGTGCCACTCTGAGCCCCAATAAAAGTTCCTCAATGGGGAAGACATTCCATCTGAAAAGACAGAGTGACATTTTTATCCAATTCTATTAACACAACCTTCCTTCTCTCTTTGTCTGGGAATACTAACCTAATGCAAATTTTAAATATCATTTCAATCTTCTGTGTCTGCACTTAAAGTTCTGAATGTACTGAATATCTTTCCAATAACTTAGCATATCCTAATCTGTTAATTCAAACACCTGTGTCTGTTTTGAGTTGGTTTTAATAAAGTTTTCTCTTGATTAAAGGTTCTGCTTTCCTGTTTGTTTACATGCCCAGTTATTCTTTTATTAGATGTCACACATAATGAATGATACCCTTGTTGGTAGTGGATTTTTCTTATATTCATATTAAAAAGTTTTGAACATTGTTCTGAAAAGTATTGACATTATTTGGAAACAACTTGATCTTTTCAGGTCTTGATTTCAAGATTTATTACACAGGACCAGAACAGTATTTACTTTAGGACTATTTATTCCTCATGGGAGAAAGACATGGCAATCCACTCCCGAGGCAATCCCGAAACAATCAGCCATTGAAAACCTTATAAGGGTGACTATGAGTTGGACACGACTCGAGGGCACCTAACAACAATGACAATTTATTCCTTACTACTGAGGTGAAATCCTTCTAAGTACATTATTAAATGTCCTGCAAATTATGAGGTTTCTCATCTTGCTGGGAGAGCAAATGGTGTTCACTCATGTGCGATCCAGGTATATTTACCCATAAACCTTTGACTTATCCTTTCACTGTCTGAGGTTGTTCCCTCACAGGCATACACTGAACAGTCCCCTATTAAATGCCCTGGGGGACCCTCTGCACATCCCCGGTTTCAATTTCTGAGCCAGTCTCTCTTCTCTGGTTCTTCCCACTGTGAAATATAACTGCTGCACCCTACCTAGACCCTTAACTAAATCTCCTCAGCTCAGGAAATCCACTGAGCTCAGCACGGGCTCCCCTTTACTTGTGGTACGGATGGGTACTCTCAAGGCTGAGAGTTTTGGAAACCAACTAGCTGAGTTCCTTCATTTCCAGTTTCTGAGGATTGTAATTCTTCACCGTTTGATGACTTGTGCCTTAAATTATTGTTCCAGGCTTTACATCCTTGAAGTTTCTGTGGTTGGACTAAGTAAGAGGGTAAGTCTGGTCCCTGACAGCTCAGCTACTGACTGGTTAGGTAGAGTGAGAAACGAAGCTTAGTCACCACTTGACTGTACAGAAAAATGGTAAACTAGAAAGGTGAAGGAATACAGCTGGCAGGGAATATCAACAAGCTCTGGCAAACTTCTTTTAGCTATTAAGTTCACTTAAAAGTACATGCCCTTCTGATGAGAAAGCAAAGGGAATCTTCAAAGTGAAAAAAAACAATGAAAAAAGGTGATCCACAGATGAAAGCTAAACAGAAATCACTTAAATCACGAACCCCATTATTCCTCTCACCATCAAGGTCCTAAGAACATAAGACCATGTTTTGGAAATTGCAAAATGGAGTTGGAATTAAGTCATTAAGAGCAAGAATCAGTAGAAAAAATAGAACACAGTGTTAAGATTCACAAATAGAATTAATGTTAGAATTAATAGATTCAAAATATAAAACATCTACATTCTTCTATTTAAAGAGTTGCAACTTATCAGGAGATGGAGGCAGGAGGATCACAAGTTGAAGTCCAGCCTGGGTATACAGAGACTTCAAGACTGAAAAACCTAGATTTTGTCCTAAAATAAAAAGTGGAAGAGAAAGAGTAAGAGGAAGAAGAAGGAAGAAGAATAAGTAATTATAATTCAGTGGTAGAGCATCTGCCTAGCACGCACGAGGCCCTAGATTTGCTCCTCAATACAACAAAATAATAAGAAAAAATAAATCAGAAAAGAAAGAAAGAAAAGAGTTTCAAAACAACCAGAAAATAGAAATAATAAAGAAAAGTATCTTGTAGAATTAAAAATATGTGAAATAGTTAAAAATGGAATGGATGTGTTAAACAGTGTACTAGTTATAAACAAAGAAAGAATTAGTGAACTTCATGACAGTTCTGAAGAAATTATCCAGAATGCAGCATGGAAAGAGACAGTTTAGGTAAAAAATGAAAGAATAGTTTAAAGATGTAAGAGAAAGTGAAAGATCTAAACTGTATCAAATTTGAGTAATAATACAGAGAACAAACTGGCACTCTTCATGAAAAAATCTAAGTATTTTCTGTTAAAAGCAAAAAGAAGGAAATGAATTATTTTCCTCAAAACTCACAGTGAAATTTCAAATCACTAGGTTTAAAGTGAAGAACCCAAAATTTCCAAAGAGAAAATTTCAGTAATTAAGAAAGGCATAGGCATCTGGAGTGGGGAGAGGACTAGTGTGGGAGGGGAGAACAAGTGGGAGGGGGAGAAGGAGGAACTTGGACAGGTAAAGTGGGGGGAGAAGCAAGGGCAGAGTACAGGGTGCAACTGTATGACAATCCCATAACGAAACTTACTATATTGTATTCAAAAGAAAGAGAGAGAGAGAGAGAAAGAAAGAAAGAGGAAGGAGGGAAGGAAGA